>JAHPZR010009232.1:20000-40000 GCA_019787425.1 Platygyra sinensis | reverse complement strand
ATCTCTTTGAATTCTACGTACGTTGCTGTAGAACCTCGGACTGTTATGTTGATTCTTACGTTAGTCTAGACCAGTTGCCAAAAAATGTCGGTTATTTGGAACAGGACAAAAAAAATGCAAATGACCTGGATACCTAACCTCGTCCCCAGGGTCTCTCTGAGGTTGCTGGATACCAGAAACCGAAATCAATAAAATAATTGTGGGTAAATATGGGCATCAGATTTCTTTACGGATGCCGGTGCTACGCGGTTGGCGGTTTGAATTTTACGAGTGTCGTATTTTCCAGTAAAACCCTCGTGCCTGTATGATAATAAATTACTAGCAGATTTGCACAATTAAATGAGTTTCAAATTTCAAATCTGCAAAATAAAATGCAATACTTTCATCTTTGTTTATTTTCTTACCTCTCAATAAATCATGGACGTCAAGACCAGTTCCATGTAATGCGCTCGGATTCCTCTCTAATGACGCGACAAAAATCTTTATTAGTCTTTGTTGTTCAAGCTGTGTCTCGACCATTACTATCAATCGCGAAGCGCACAAAGTCTATAATTAGAATGGAAATCACTTATTTCCCCGCGAAGCTCAGTCAACATAAACGTGTTCTGAGGGAAATACAAGGAATATAGCCGAAGGTTTCGTTTCACAAGTGTTTAGGAACACCGGCTTTTTGCCCTTAAAGGAATATTCACAATCATCCACCATTCCAGTTTGTTTGTCCAAGTGTTGCCTGAGTCCTGACGTCATTCGCGCGCTTCGCTATTTATTAGCAATCTGTTCTTAAGATTTTTTTAGTACTGAGCATAGTAAAATGTTTATTGTAAATGTGGCAGAATTGTTTTCATTCCTCCAAACGACCAGTGTAATTTAACTTGCTCTCGGATGATTAATCTAGGGATCCAAAGAACAAAACACAAATTGAGAAAAGAACAAGAATATATAGAAACAAACAGAGAGTTTGAAAGAACTTTGATTTACCCGTGATTTCTCCTACACGGTGTAGATCTTCGAGTGCTTCTTGGAAATTATCTACAGAAAGTGAGTAATATGGTCCGTAAAAATCATAATCATTTAAAGCATACGAGAGGCCTATTTCACCTGAGGAGGAAAAAAAAATAATCAACGACTGACGAATAGTGTATACAGGGCACCTGGCCATTTTTATTGTAAAAGGTCACAAACTTGATCTGTAGTCTCAGTTTTTGTTTGCATCCATTTTTATTGATGTGTTTTAAAATGTGTTATGCGTTTCAGTATATGTCAAAACAGGCATTTCTCTTTTTAAAACAATGTTGAATCTCCGCAAAAACATAACAGCCACGTCTCTCCAACGGCCACTCTTGTTTGTGTCCAAGGTGGCCGTTGTGGAGAGGTTCAACTGTATTCTTCATAAAAGGGCTTAACTAGGAGAGTTTTGAGTCATTAAACGCCCTTTCCAAATTTTTAACATGTACCCACATAACTGACACCTGATAAATGACCCAAACTTCAACTGGCAACTGACATCCACACACACCCAACCTCCCCGCCCTCCCTATCCAGACCCTTAATATAGAATTGTGACTCTCAAAAGTATACAGCATAATTGCTTATAGGTGGACCCAAATGTGAAGGTTCTCCATCTTAGGATATCTCTCTTCAGCGTTGTCCAAATTGTTGAATAGTGCTCGGTCATCCTTACATACCCCCAGCGAAGGTCTGCAAATGTAAATTTTACGATAACTGCAGAAATTCTCGCGCGCTCATTGGCTAATTTTTATTGTCAATAAGAGAACAGACACTTGAATGCAACGAGCGAGAGCGGATAATTTGACCATTGGCTATCATTGACTTCTGTTTTTCATGCTTCTGTTCTGGTATTGATTATGAATTGCAACAAATCATTGTCAAAGTAGTCTGCGGATTCATTCGGGTATCGCCTGGTGGATCCACAGCTACTTTGACAGTGCTATGACGAAATTAATCATCAATAACAGGACAGACGCATGAAAAACTGACGTCAAATTGTTAAATGTTTAGTGGAAGAGCACAGCATGAGGACTCTGGCTTCCTGTCTATAAAAAAAAAACTATTCCTTTAAGCCACTGCAGCTCTCATCAGTATTGAACGTTTATTTTTATTAAAAGGAAGGGGTGAAATTTGCGTTAATATCACTGCAGTTAAAAGATGTGATGAAGATCTACTGCTTCTTACAATATTGTGATGGCAATGACGAAAATCATCAAATAATGTAATACCATATTCTCAGAAGTAAACATGTAACAAATGCACGGTAATTAAGTGAACGATTTACATTCTAAACTTTTGAATTATTTTAACTCGCTAAGTTAAAGCATACAACAAATAACCGACTCACTCAGATATCCCTGTGAGCGCGACCTAGCGAGGTAAAGCTCGACGTTCAGTTGGTCATCTTTACACTTGACATCAATGCCTTGAGTGTAGAAACTTGAGGCAATTTTGAATTCTTCTTCGACTAAATAAGCATCTCCTAGCTCTCTGTAAACTTGCGCTGTTTCTGTGGGAAACAAAACCCAAATCGATCAGCAATTAGTGGAACTGTTGAAATATTGTTTAGCTCAGTGTTTGCAACTGAGGCATGACTTCCGCGTGAATTAAAACTAAACCAATCACAACAAATGTTAACGCAACAGTTAGCCAATATCAACAGGGAAGAAATCACGTGAGGAGAGCAAAGTTTTGGAAAACCTCGTGACGATTAGTTTTGGATCTGATTGGTCAAACAAACGCGTGACGACGTTTTTTCCAAACCAATCACAGAGTGTAGTCAAGCAAAGCTTAAGTTACTCTGGATTGCACTGTACAACTGAATTGTTAAAGATTTGATAGTTTTGAAACGGCCTGCCATCTTGTCAACTTACGACACCAGGAGAAAAACAAGGAATTCAAATATTAATCTTTTTAGCAATTGTGGGTATATATTGGCATCAGATTTCCTTACCTCTCAGGGTGTCATCGTCAAATGCCATTTCTGGAATCAATGTCTCTTGATGATGTGTTGTGTCAACGGGTCCTAATAAAGGACAACAAAACAAAAGTGTTTATAGCACAAAAGGTAGTGGGACCGAGCAAACTAATGGGACAAATAATTCAAATTGAGCATAACATTGTTAAGAATTCCGACCAACAATAAAGAAAACTTGTAAAATGTTTTTAGCTCGTGTAAATAACGTTAGTACGTCTAGTCAGCTCCTGGTCAAGTAGACTTAATTTTTTCGTCAAGACGACTTATCTGCTGCAGTAGCTTATCTTGACAGACAATCTAGATTGGATAATTTGATGGCGATGGACGGATGATCTGTCTGTTTGCTCGTGTTTTTTAACATATTTGCTATACTTGTAGCTCGTCCCGTAGTTATGAAACAGATGATTCGTCTTGACAAATGATTCGTTGCGCTAAAATAAAGCAGGCTAATCATGCATTTTTTTTCATTATATTGGTTTCAGGTTGTCGCCAGCGAGTTTGTCTTTTCGTCGAGGGTCGAGGATAACTAATCGAGGGTCGAGGGTCAAGGGTAACTAGACGAGGGTCGGAAAATTCGGATCAATATCAGTATCTGGGCAACTGCGCACCTACCTCTCCCCAAACCCAACATGTCATAATAAGTTAATAAGTTAGTGTTACTGTTGGGTTAGAGGAGGGGAGGTGCGCAGTTGCCCAGATACTGATATTGATCCAAAAATTCTTCACAATTATTTTTGAACGTCGTCAAATCAAAATTTCGTGTTTTACTCGAAATTCCGGTTTCTGTTTTATTTTACATTAACACCTAGTGGTCTCATGTGTCGTTGTAACACTCGGGTAATAATATTGAATATTGATAGGAGAAACCCAATGGTTTTCTTGTCCAACATTTCACTGACTCATGACTAGTCGAGGGTCGAAAAATCCTCGACAATTTTTCCTGAACGTCGTCAAATCAAATTTTCATATGGGCTTGTGTTTACTTGAGTTTCCGGTGCCTGTTATCAGAATAATTAGCAATAATTGAAAGAGGCTGAGTAGGATTTAAAGAATTCTGCAGATCTAAGAGGGTGTTTCAATAATTGCTTTATTATTATTCAATCAAAATATTTCCCCGTTCTTAAAGGAGTTTCGCCATTTCGCTCCGTGTTTTACCGCTCACCAAATGTAACACAACCTTGTCCCCAGGTTTTCTCGGTCAACGGTTCAATAATCTGCAGCGGGCTGCACTTTTGACGTCATTTTGACGTCATCGACTCAATAATTTGCAGCGGGTAGCAATTTTGACGTCATGTTTGGTCAACAGCAGCCGGTTGTGGTGAATTGTGCGCGTGGCTCTAACCAATCAGAAACGGGGAAATATTTTGAATGAATTATTTTTCATTTGAAGCAGGATCTTAGTTCTAATTTTCTTTAACTATAAGACACTTAAGGTCGTCTCTCTCAGTCAACAGTTTAATGGCATTGAACTTCCTGTCACGTTTCTTTCCTTTGGTTGCTTTATTTGGGAATTTTTACTTTTTAAATTGAACAGATTTTTTTGAACGCTGGATTTCTAAATCTTTAAATTAGAATCAGTTGTCTTTTGGTCGAGGTCGAGTCAACAGTATAACCCGAGAGTATAACAATTGTTAGTCTGTTCCAACTATAACGAGAGCTTGGAACGGGCTAAAATACGTATGATACCACTGGGCGTTAATGTAAAATAAAACAGAAACCGGAAACTCGAGTAAAACACGAAATTTTGATTTGACGACGTTCCAAAATAATTGTGGAGAATTTTTTAACCCTCGACTAGTTACCGTCCACCCTCGACCATTTACCCTCGACCCTCGACCCTCGACCCTCGACCCTCGACCCTCGACCCTCGACCCTCGACCCTCGACCCTCGACCCTCGACCCTCGACGAAGAGGCAAACTCTCGCCAGCTGACTGAATGATACCTTTCTTGTGAAGCGCTCGGATTTATTTCTGGCATCAATTTCTGCTAAATTGTATGCTGTGTAAACCGATTCTGATAACGCAATAGAAATGTATTGTCATGATCTCCTCTTTTCAACCTCTGTTTTGACCTTAGCTTTTAGTTTCTGGATTTATTTGCAATCTGTCTTTAGGAATTTTTTATTTCTTTGTAAATATAAAAGTTAGTAATAGATGTTCATTGGAATTAAGCCTTGTTGGTGTATAGGTATAGGTATAGGTATAGGTATAGGTATAGGTCGAGGGAAATCATTGACATGCATAACGGCCGTCGAGGCAACGACGTCACCTATTGTTAAAACATAGGGAAAAACGCGTTCCTGCATACTAATGTGGATTTCCTGCATACTAATTCGGTATAGGTTTACTAATAAGCGTCGCTCTAGTACAATGGAAACAATAAGGTTGCCGGTCTTGCCCGATCTCTTTTGACCCTGATTGGCTCATGAGAAATCTATTAACTGTTCAAAATAAAAGCGGGCAGATTTCGAAAGCGTTATCTTTCTTGCAATCGCTTTGCTAGGAAATAATTCGTTCAAGCTCGTTGTTTGGAAAATTCTGTTCCCTGTTTATCAAAATGGCTTTTTTCACTAGCGTCGATGATTTTCAAATTCCAATCACACAGTGCCTCTTACTTTTAACCCTAGATTTGCATACAAACTCGAGCGGAGAAACCCATGGGACAGCTCTATCATTGAAATTACAACAATAGAGGTTCCGACCGCTAATTAATTGTAAATACGCGACAATAAATATTTTCGAACAGCACGTTTTCTTTTAAAAAAGGCACAGAAAGGGGATTAACAGAACAACAGATCATTTCGAGAATTATCTTCTGGTGCATTAAAACTTTTACATAGGTTGTTGTCAACTTGTCCACTAAGTATACGATTTTGTTAAGCACTCTGAATTATTATTCTGAAAATTTGAAACCCCTATGTATGAGCATTAACCGAGCATTTTAGTGACATTTTTGGGGGAAACCGAGCATTTTAGTGGAAAAAATGGAGCATTAAGGTCGAGCATTTTAGTGGGGAAATAAAAGCATAATGTACAAAAGCCGACACTAAGGCAATGAGCTAAACGAAAAATCATGTTATGATCTGACACCAAGTTTGATCAGAAACTTACATTCTAAACTTGGTATGAACTTACACAGATGACAATTTGAGAGCCACCTGTATCGATAAAACTCGACGTCGAATTTGCCATCTTTACACTTGCCATTAATCCCTTACGTATAGAAACTAAATCCATTTTGGATTCTTCTTTGGCTAGTTGGATGTTTTTGAAATATCGTATAGCTGTTCGCTATGGAATGCTGTGATATATTGGGATATTTCTCACCTGTCAACGCGTTATTGTCAGTTAAATCCATATTTTCAGAAGAAGTTTGCTCCTGTGCCGTGTCAACTGGTTCTAATAAAGGAACAGAAATCTATGTAAATCTTTGTTAATATAAAAGTTGTACACAAATGTGGAATTGTTTATTTTCAAAGTGACAAGCATACTTTGAATACTTCTGCAGGGATATATATACATGAAAAAGGACAAACGCGCATAATCAGTGTTCTGATTGGTGGATTTAGTGGAGAGGACTTAGGATGACTGGCTCATGTGTCCGATTGCAGCCAACTGTCTGATTGCGCCGTCCGATTGCAATTTGGCAGATTAATTAGAGGAAAATACAGCAGTTTATGCACCTAAAACATTTGAGGAAATTATAACTGTTATGATAAATAATGATGATAAATAACGCAGTGGAAATGTATTGTCATCTGTTCTTTTCAACCTGTGTTTTGACCTTAACTTTTAATTGATTTCTTTGCAATCTTTCTTCAGAATTGTTTCATTTCTTTGTAAATAAAAAAATTGAAAACAATTGTAGAATTGCTTCTTTTCAAAGTGACAAGCATACTTTGAATACTTCTGCAAGGATATACAAATATAAAAAAGGACTAACGCGCGTAAGAGAGAATGTTTATATACCTGTGATTTCCTGTATACGGTTTAGATCCTCAAATGCTTCATGAACATTACCTATTGAATAAAGTAATATAAAGTCATGGAGATTTAAAGCACGCAGAAGGCCTATTTCAACTTGGCGGAGTAAAATGATAAAGTACTGTGACAAAAGACAGTTTAAGCTTGTTTATAAGAGGTCGTGAACGGGAATGTTGTCCATCCTGGGCTTGCCAGTTTCAATATTTTGCCAAATTGCTGGAGGGTTCTCAGGAGAATAGGAGCACCGCGAGAGTAAAATATTGAATCGAATAATACAGCATGAGTACAGCCTTGGCGTGCTTTCTATGATGGCTTTCGATCTGGCGTCTGATATACTATTACATGAGGCCCTGCTCAGTCTCATCAGTAAGAAGCATATTTATTCTCTTAAAGTGGAAGACGAGAGATTGGTGTTAACGCCTCCCCACTAAGTTAAATAAAGTGATGAAGAGTTGCTTATTTGTTGCAATATTGATATTTAATGAAGTAGACACTGAGGTAATGAGGTGAACGAAAAATCATGAAGTAATGTAGCACTAAATTTGACCAGAAAGTGAAACGGATAGAGAGTAAACAAAACGAGCAATTTGCATTCTAAACTTGGTATGAACTTACCTAGATGACAATTTGAGAGCCACCTACATTGATAAAGCTCGACGTTCAATTGGTCATCTTTACACTTGCCATTAATCCCTTAAGTATAGAAACTAAGCCATTTTGGATTCGGCATATACTAAAACCAGGACTCTGGACGGTGGACGATGGACGATGGACGATGACGAGGGACCTTTTTATGGTCACGCAATAAATCTCTTCGTGACGTCACAAGTTAAACACACGCCTTACGAGACATTTATCGATGTCTATTTTCTATTTTTACAATTGTGTCACGCAATCAATCGCTTCGTGGCTTCCTCGTCACGAAATCTAGACGCGAGATAAAGGAACACCATTTCTTGCTGTTTTATATTGCCATTGCGTCACTTCGTTTTCTTTTCTTTTTCGTGACTTTCTCGTCACGAAATCTCGATTTCGACTGGCTACGGAGTCTTTTTTATCTATCTGCAGGACATGTATCAAATTCAAGAGATAGAGCCTTTCCAGCGCTCTCACTTGGGTCTTGCGAGACAGAAAAAGACCATTTCTTGCGTTCTATTTTAAATTGTTGCTGCGTCAAACAGCATCTAATTGACTCTCTAGGATTTTCTGCGTGAACTCTTTTATTGTGGCGAGGTGTTCCTCTCCAAAAGCACGGTAGCGCGAAGTATGTCTTTTAATGCTTGAACACGAGGAAATAAACATACTGGCATTACTACAATTTTGTTTTGTATGAAAGAGCTTTCGAAAATTGCTTCTTAACTAGTCTGCGCGGTTTTAAAAAGTGAAAAACTGTTTTCAAAATCTTTAAAATGTCTCGTGTAACACAACACGACACACGTTTATGTAGACACGTGTCCATTTTTAACGAGGGAGGAATATTTGTAAATTACGGTAGGAGGATAAAGACAAGAGAATAAATACAATAGATTACATTTCATTTTTGAGCCTTGGTTTGTCTTAAACTCATTTTATAACCGTTACAATTTCAGCTTATTAAAAGTTTTCTCCCAAGTGGCCCCCAAATTGGCCACCTACTATTTCTAGTCAATATTTTCGCTACATGGCCAAGTCATGAAATGGATATGATAGATGACGTCTCAAATGGACTAACTGCGTGACGCAATCGCAAAACAACATGGTCTTCCTTTGTCTCGCGCCTAGATTTAGTGACGAGAAAACCACGAAATGATTGCTTTCGTGACGCAATGGCGATATAAATCAGACAGCAAGAAATGTCTTCCTTTGCCAAATTTCACAAAATAAGTGATAGCGCTGGAATGATCGATCTCTTATTGAGACATGTCCTGTAGGTGGATAAAAAAAGACTTCGTGACCAGTCGAAATCGAGATTGCAAAATATAGACGGCACACTGATCCCAACTGCGGATGTGACCATAAATAAAAAAGGGAATAAAGAACTAAACTATTTTAAAAAAAGTTGCCCCATATTTTGGTTTGCAATTCAAACCTTCCTCAGGGGCTGAGTTTTCTAGTCAGATTTCGTGACGAGATTTCGTGACGATAAAGCCACGAAGGGATTGATTGCGTGATGCAATTGTAAAAGAAACAGACAGCAAGAAATGTCTCGTAAGGCAGGTGTTTAATTCGTGACGTCACGAAAAGATTTATTGCGTGACCATGGAAAGGTCTATAGTCCACCGTCAATTGTCCATCGTTCAACGTCCAGAGTCCAGAGTCCAGAGTCCTGGTTTTGGTATATGCCTTTGGATTCTTCTTTGGGTAACTTGATGAGTAATTAGTGCATTATTTGAAATATTGTTTAGCCGTTGGAATGGACTGCTTTCATATATTGCGATATTTAATTCTCACCTGTCAAAGCGTCATTGTCAGTTAAATCCATATTTTGTGAAGAAGTTTGCTCCTGTGCCGTGTCAACTGGTTCTAATAAAGGAAGACAAATCTATGTAAGTGTTTTCTATCTACTTGATCTGTTATGTGAGAATTAAATTCATTTTTTTTTTCTGCAGTTTTTCTGCCTGTTATTTGACTCTTATTTTTTTGCAATCTCCATTAAGTTTCACTCTTAGTGCAAAAGAAAGTTCAACCTATAATCTTTAAAATGACCAGGGTATTTTGAAATTCGCCAGTATTGTTGTATAGTTACGACTTAGGCAAGTATGCAATTCAACTTTTTACGAAATAATGTGGCCAATTAACGGATAAAATCTCAAGTTTAAGCTACATTTAACTACTTTTTGTGTGGTAAGTTAGTCCAGTAGGTTTACCTTGACAAACGATCTAAGTTGGATAATTTGTTGGACGGATAATTTGTCTGTTTGTTAATGTTTATACACAGATTTACTATACTCCTAGTATAGATAAGGTAACTTCTTACGACTATGAGCTCCCTATAACAGAACCTGTTTTGTATTTTATGTCGTTATAGTATGCGCAAGACTCCAGACGTTCACTAATAACGGTAGAACTTCTATAAACTTGCAGTATTCCTGTACACACTGAAGTTGTTAGATGCAGCATCCATTTAATTGAAACACTGTAATTAACGCTATACGTTCTCTGTTCCATCTTTTCATTATAGTAAAGGCCTTAGTTTTAATTTATCTGTCATCTCCTGCTAAAGATATTTTTTATTCCACGGCAATAAAGTTAAATAAATACACGAATTCTCTCTGTAAAGCTTATAAAAAGGTCATGGATCCAAAAATGTACATGTCACTGGCGATCCCAGCGAATGAAAGGCAGGCGAAGTTAATGGTACCGCTGGAGCGCGAGAGTACCGTAGGTTACATCACGTTCAAAATGGTTTCTGTGAAAAGCATGGGTTTATCGCTTTCCAGCTAAATCTTCCAGTCGCCAAAAAATGTGGTTACTTGGAACACGGAGAAAAAAAAAAAGAATCCAAATGAGAGGAGATCATGACAATACATTTGTATTGCGTTATCAGAATCGGTTTACACAGCATACAATTTAGCAGAAATTGATGCCAGAAATAAATCCGAGCGCTTCACAAGAAAGGTATCATTCAGTCAGCTGGCGAGAGTTTGCCTCTTCGTCGAGGGTCGAGGGTCGAGGGTCGAGGGTCGAGGGTCGAGGGTCGAGGGTCGAGGGTCGAGGGTCGAGGGTCGAGGGTCGAGGGTCGAGGGTCGAGGGTCGAGGTCGAGGGTGGACGGTAACTAGTCGAGGGTTAAAAAATTCTCCACAATTATTTTGGAACGTCGTCAAATCAAAATTTCGTGTTTTACTCGAGTTTCCGGTTTCTGTTTTATTTTACATTAACGCCCAGTGGTATCATACGTATTTTAGCCCGTTCCAAGCTCTCGTTATAGTTGGAACAGACTAACAATTGTTATACTCTCGGGTTATACTGTTGACTCGACCTCGACCAAAAGACAACTGATTCTAATTTAAAGATTTAGAAATCCAGCGTTCAAAAAAATCTGTTCAATTTAAAAAGTAAAAATTCCCAAATAAAGCAACCAAAGGAAAGAAACGTGACAGGAAGTTCAATGCCATTAAACTGTTGACTGAGAGAGACGACCTTAAGTGTCTTATAGTTAAAGAAAATTAGAACTAAGATCCTGCTTCAAATGAAAAATAATTCATTCAAAATATTTCCCCGTTTCTGATTGGTTAGAGCCACGCGCACAATTCACCACAACCGGCTGCTGTTGACCAAACATGACGTCAAAATTGCTACCCGCTGCAAATTATTGAGTCGATGACGTCAAAATGACGTCAAAAGTGCAGCCCGCTGCAGATTATTGAACCGTTGACCGAGAAAACCTGGGGACAAGGTTGTGTTACATTTGGTGAGCGGTAAAACACGGAGCGAAATGGCGAAACTCCTTTAAGAACGGGGAAATATTTTGATTGAATAATAATAAAGCAATTATTGAAACACCCTCTTAGATCTGCAGAATTCTTTAAATCCTACTCAGCCTCTTTCAATTATTGCTAATTATTCTGATAACAGGCACCGGAAACTCAAGTAAACACAAGCCCATATGAAAATTTGATTTGACGACGTTCAGGAAAAATTGTCGAGGATTTTTCGACCCTCGACTAGTCATGAGTCAGTGAAATGTTGGACAAGAAAACCATTGGGTTTCTCCTATCAATATTCAATATTATTACCCGAGTGTTACAACGACACATGAGACCACTAGGTGTTAATGTAAAATAAAACAGAAACCGGAATTTCGAGTAAAACACGAAATTTTGATTTGACGACGTTCAAAAATAATTGTGAAGAATTTTTGGATCAATATCAGTATCTGGGCAACTGCGCACCTCCCCTCCTCTAACCCAACAGTAACACTAACTTATTAACTTATTATGACATGTTGGGTTTGGGGAGAGGTAGGTGCGCAGTTGCCCAGATACTGATATTGATCCGAATTTTCCGACCCTCGTCTAGTTACCCTTGACCCTCGACCCTCGATTAGTTATCCTCGACCCTCGACGAAAAGACAAACTCGCTGGCGACAACCTGAAACCAATATAATGAAAAAAAATGCATGATTAGCCTGCTTTATTTTAGCGCAACGAATCATTTGTCAAGACGAATCATCTGTTTCATAACTACGGGACGAGCTACAAGTATAGCAAATATGTTAAAAAACACGAGCAAACAGACAGATCATCCGTCCATCGCCATCAAATTATCCAATCTAGATTGTCTGTCAAGATAAGCTACTGCAGCAGATAAGTCGTCTTGACGAAAAAATTAAGTCTACTTGACCAGGAGCTGACTAGACGTACTAACGTTATTTACACGAGCTAAAAACATTTTACAAGTTTTCTTTATTGTTGGTCGGAATTCTTAACAATGTTATGCTCAATTTGAATGATTTGTCCCATTAGTTTGCTCGGTCCCACTACCTTTTGTGCTATAAACACTTTTGTTTTGTTGTCCTTTATTAGGACAAGTTGACACAACACATCATCAAGAGACATTGATTCCAGAAATGGCATTTGACGATGACACCCTGAGAGGTAAGGAAATCTGATGCCAATATATACCCACAATTGCAAAAGATTAAATTTATTTGATATCTAGGTCATTTGAATTCCTTGTTTTTCTCCTGGTGTCGTAAGTTGACAAGATGGCAGGCCGTTTCAAAACTATCAAATCTTTAACAATTCAGTTGTACAGTGCAATCCAGAATAACTTAAGCTTTGCTTGACTACACTCTGTGATTGGTTTGGAAAAAACGTCGTCACGCGTTTGTTTGACCAATCAGATCCAAAACTAATCGTCACGAGGTTTTCCAAAACTTTGCTCTCCTCACGTGATTTCTTCCCTGTTGATATTGGCTAACTGTTGCGTTAACATTTGTTGTGATTGGTTTAGTTTTAATTCACGCGGAAGTCATGCCTCAGTTGCAAACACTGAGCTAAACAATATTTCAACAGTTCCACTAATTGCTGATCGATTTGGGTTTTGTTTCCCACAGAAACAGCGCAAGTTTACAGAGAGCTAGGAGATGCTTATTTAGTCGAAGAAGAATTCAAAATTGCCTCAAGTTTCTACACTCAAGGCATTGATGTCAAGTGTAAAGATGACCAACTGAACGTCGAGCTTTACCTCGCTAGGTCGCGCTCACAGGGATATCTGAGTGAGTCGGTTATTTGTTGTATGCTTTAACTTAGCGAGTTAAAATAATTCAAAAGTTTAGAATGTAAATCGTTCACTTAATTACCGTGCATTTGTTACATGTTTACTTCTGAGAATATGGTATTACATTATTTGATGATTTTCGTCATTGCCATCACAATATTGTAAGAAGCAGTAGATCTTCATCACATCTTTTAACTGCAGTGATATTAACGCAAATTTCACCCCTTCCTTTTAATAAAAATAAACGTTCAATACTGATGAGAGCTGCAGTGGCTTAAAGGAATAGTTTTTTTTTTATAGACAGGAAGCCAGAGTCCTCATGCTGTGCTCTTCCACTAAACATTTAACAATTTGACGTCAGTTTTTCATGCGTCTGTCCTGTTATTGATGATTAATTTCGTCATAGCACTGTCAAAGTAGCTGTGGATCCACCAGGCGATACCCGAATGAATCCGCAGACTACTTTGACAATGATTTGTTGCAATTCATAATCAATACCAGAACAGAAGCATGAAAAACAGAAGTCAATGATAGCCAATGGTCAAATTATCCGCTCTCGCTCGTTGCATTCAAGTGTCTGTTCTCTTATTGACAATAAAAATTAGCCAATGAGCGCGCGAGAATTTCTGCAGTTATCGTAAAATTTACATTTGCAGACCTTCGCTGGGGGTATGTAAGGATGACCGAGCACTATTCAACAATTTGGACAACGCTGAAGAGAGATATCCTAAGATGGAGAACCTTCACATTTGGGTCCACCTATAAGCAATTATGCTGTATACTTTTGAGAGTCACAATTCTATATTAAGGGTCTGGATAGGGAGGGCGGGGAGGTTGGGTGTGTGGATGTCAGTTGCCAGTTGAAGTTTGGGTCATTTATCAGTTGTCAGTTATGTGGGTAAATGTTAAAAATTTGGAAAGGGCGTTTAATGACTCAAAACTCTCCTAGTTAAGCCCTTTTATGAAGAATACAGTTGAACCTCTCCACAACGGCCACCTTGGACACAAACAAGAGTGGCCGTTGGAGAGACGTGGCCGTTATGTTTTTGCGGAGATTCAACATTGTTTTAAAAAGAGAAATGCCTGTTTTGACATATACTGAAACGAATAACACATTTTAAAACACATCAATAAAAATGGATGGCAAACAAAAACTGAGACAGACAACGCGCGGTACAGATCAAGTTTGTGACCTTTTACAATAAAAATGGCCAGGTGCCCTGTATACACTATTCGTCAGTCGTTGATTATTTTTTTTTTCCTCCTCAGGTGAAATAGGCCTTTCGTATGCTTTAAATGATTATGATTTTTACGGACCATATTACTCACTTTCTGTAGATAATTTCCAAGAAGCACTCGAAGATCTACACCGTGTAGGAGAAATCACGGGTAAATCAAAGTTCTTTCAAACTCTCTGTTTGTTTCTATATATTCTTGTTCTTTCTCCATTTGTGTTTTGACCTTGGCTTTTAGTTTCTGGATTTATTTGCAATCCGTCTTTAGGAATTTTTTATTTCTTTGTAAATATAAAGTTAGTAATAGATGTTCATTGGAATTAAGCCTTGTTGGTGTATAGGTATAGGTATAGGTATAGGTATAGGTATAGGTCGAGGGAAATCATTGACATGCATAACGGCCGTCGAGGCAACGACGTCACCTATTGTTAAACATAGGGAAAAAATGGGTTCCTGCATACTAATGTGGATTTCCTGCATACTAATTCGGTATAGGTTTACTAATAAGCGTCGCTCTAGTACAATGAAAACAATAAGGTTGCCTAACTTGCCCGTTATTATGAACCCTGATTGGAAAAAATCTCTTATGTGTTAAAATTATAAGCGCGAATTTTAACGAAAGCGCTATCGTTCTTGTAATCGCTTTGCTGCGAAAGTCTATCTCCGAGACTTTCAGTTTATTCGAAACGTTTATCATGAAGATGGTTTTTTTTTCACTAGCGGCCATGTTTTTTAAACTGCTTTGAGCGCTTGTTTAACTGTCCGTGATTCGGAAACGCTGACAACCACAAATGTTTTGAAATTGTAATAAGGTTCTCTAGCTTTCTATGAAAACGTTCTCCGATTTTCGAAATCGGGATCTTTTAACCTCGATTGGTTTAGGTAGAATCTATCATGCTTTTATTCTCAGCTTTGCTGACGAGAGAGAATTAAATTCTTAGCTAAGAGCTCGAGTTTTCCGCTCCGTTAGTCACGCACTGAACTCCACTCCCTAGATTTGCATACTGACAAAACTCGAACGGAGAAACCCATGGGACAGCTCTATCATTGAAATGACAACAATAGAAGCTCGGACCGCTAATTAAGTGTCAATACGCCAGAATAAATATGTTTGAACAACTTGTTTCTTTTCTTACGTTTATGAGCGAATACAAAAAATTAATACACAGAGATTTGAAATGCATACACGAAAATTACAACTGAACAAAACTGAGTAAAGTATTAGGAAATCAATCGTCTTTATCGTATTGAGAGTACTTGTAAGGCGAGGTTCTGTGTAAACGTCGAGATCGTCTAGAGGCTCTCTTCGGTTCATAGTCCAAGTAATTTACAAATTTGACGGACTGGGGGCGTTTACGCTTTCTAACTGGTGACAGCGATTCGACTGTGGGAGGGGGTGTCAAAATTGAAGGAGGGAGGGAGGGAGACGCGATAGAGGAAGAGGTTGCCGTGGTAGATAAGGCTTGTGGGGCTGTCACTTGGGTTGGTGCTTGAACTGGAGTCGCTGGTGTGATTTCTGGTAGTTCTTGAACGGGGTTTGGCGCTGTTGGTGCGTCGCCTGTTAGTACATTTGTAGAAATTTGGTTTGACTCTTGGGGTTGGGCGGGTATTGTTGCTTCAGGTATTAAAGATTTGAACTGGTGTTTATAGTTTAAAAACTTGTTTTGCAACTGCATGTACTGCTTCGCTTTCTGGTCCTCTGCAAGGTTTGTACGATACAAGAGATTATCCATATTATTCTGAATGCGTTGCATCTCCGAAATCGGCGGGGGCACCATCAGAGTTTGTTGTTTGAGGTACTGGAGCAGTTCTTGAGAAATTCTATTCTCTTCGAATCCTTTGTCGAATCTTTCTTCGCCGGGTAAAACATTTGTTCTCAATCTACATCTATCTGGAGTCGTTGGCTTAAGATCTACAAAAAGATATCCAAATGGTCTTCGCACCGCCTCTTCGTACTCTTTGATAAACCAAGCAGTTTCACTTGGATACATTTGTTTGGCTAGAGTCAAAATTTGTAGTTTATCCCGAGGATTCTTGAAAAGGACCAAGTAATGACTGTTTAAGCTGATGCTTCGGTTGCCTTTGCCTTGATGGAACAGATTTTGCACAATGTAAATAACGCTCAGATTTCGGTGATGAGATCCTTTTGTAAACAGGTTCACGATCCGATTATCTTTTCCGGCTTCAATCATTTGGTCGTCAATGACAATCAGGTTACGTATGTTGACATCTAAATAGGAATCATTTTCCAGAGATTCCGGGATCCCCTTGACAAATTCGATTGTCGGTATCATCATCGATAATTGTGTGTAGGCGTTTTGCCACTGTGAATAACACCAGATTATTCTCTCCGGTGGTTGATCGATCACGGTTTGAGCTTGTTGTAACAGTGATTGTACCCAGACAGTTTTTCCCGAGCCGGTCATCCCTGCAACCATGCAAGTAAATGGATGAACCAACTGAAACCGCTGACACTTTTCTTGAGCCATCGGTATGACTGGAGCAAAATTGGAATTACTGTGTTTTCTGTTCATATGTCTTTGCAAATTATCTTTTCTAGAAAACTCCTTTTGACAAACAGGACAGGACCAACTCATGTCAACTCACTCAAAGCTTAGTTAAACTGACAAAATGTGTATGATGTTTTACATTTATATAGCCTTCAATCACCACAATTCTATTGTTTTCCATCCTTCTCCTCCTCCTCAATTCTATTGTTTTCCCTCCTCCTCCTCAATTCTATTGTTTTCCTCCTCCTCCTCAATTCTATTGTTTTCCCTCCTCCTCCTCCTCAATTCTATTGTTTTCCCTCCTCCTCCTCCAATTCTATTGTTTTCCCTCCTCCTCCTCCTCAATTCTATTGTTTTCCCTCCTCCTCCTCCTCAATTCTATTGTTTTCCCTCCTCCTCCTCCTCCTCCACATTCTATTGTTTTCCCTCCTCCTCCTCCTCAATTCTATTGTTTTCCCTCCTCCTCCTCCTCAATTCTATTGTTTTCCCTCCTCCTCCTCCTCCTATTGTTCTATCACCATATCGAAAACTATATAAAGCGGGACACAGGAGAAACTGTCCCATTTGAACTTGGTAAAGTGTTGCTTACACTTCATTTCTGTCAGAGGAGACCCGCTAATTTTTAAACGCGATGAAGAAACTTTATACTCCAAATCACAAGTTGTACGAAGAATACTATTTAAACCAAGCTAAGCAAAAAGGAGGTAATTTACCGGCTTTTCACGGAGCCCGATTTCAGCAGGGGTATGGCTTAGGTTCCATATTTAAAGGGCTGTTTCGCTGGGCGATGCCTCATTTACAGCAAGGCGCTAAAGTGCTTGGCAAAAAGGCATTACAAACAGGGGTCCAAGTGGCCCAAGATGTTCTGGAAGGAAATAATGTTAACACAGCGCTGGCGAAGCGTAGTAGAGAAGCTATTGGTGGACTAGTACCTCAGGCTGGGAGTGGTCGAAAATCTACAAAAAGGAAAGTGCAGTTTCGTGGTTTACCCCCGTTCAAGAAACGCAAAACAGTTGTGTTGGATCAGGACGAAGACGACTTTCAACTTTGGTCGTAAATTTAAGTGGGATTCCCTGGAAAAAAATTATAAAATACCGATGCCTGTCATCTTTAACTCATTTTACGACCATGTCTCGAGTAGTAAAGAACAACCTACCTTTCCTTCATCTCTTAACTTGTTGCCCAGAACATCAGCGTCAGTTTCTTCTAGAGACAGCCACTCCAGAACAGATACACGCATTAGTTCAGATTCTTTTTAATCTACTTCATGGAAACATACCGGTCTCTAAGGAAGTGAAGCACAACTTAAAAAAGCATGCAGATGCCCTTGTTAGTCTCGTTGAATCAAGTGTTCCTTACAAGAAAAAAAAGTATATTCTTGCTCAAGAAGGTGGAGGATTTATACAAGATTTGCTAATCCCGGTTCTAACTAGCATAGGGCCCTTAATGTTATAAAACGTCGCGATCTAGTCTGTAGTATAATCAGTTGGTTCTTGACGTTAACGAGTGCTGGTCAATATGAAGAGAAAAGTCGCCTGGGATGAAGAGGAAGAGAGCGATTATGAAGACAACAACGCAAGTGAAAACGAGGAAAGCGATAACGAAGAACCTCGAATTAAAGATGTTTTAGAAGGTCTGTCCCAACGCGTTTCCCGACTAAAGGCCTCCGATCTATTACACAGCATGGCGGCTTCCAAAGATATCTTGTTTTGGACACCTCGCGGACAGTTACTCCGAAACCAGCGAATAATACCAGTGACGAACATTTCAGAGCTGGTCGAATATGTGTTACTCCCCCATAACGACGATGTTGTTAAACCTCGAGCCCTCAAAACATTTATCGATGGGTTGGCAGAGTTAGGAATCGATAAGCGTTTGATACAAAATAAGAGAATTTTGGCAGAACTATTGGAAAAAGAACAAGTCTATCGCGATAAAGACAGTGAGGCTGGTGATGAAGAAATGGTCTCCGAAAGTAGTGATAATGAAGAAGGCACAGAGACAGCGTCTGAATATAGTGAACACCAAGAATCAGAAAACCCAGATCTGGAACCTGAAGAAAATTCAGAGATTTTGCTTAAAGGAAAAGGTCTTTGCTGCTATTGCAACGGAGAGAACGTTTACGAAAGAGCAGTAGTCAAATGCCCTAGATGTTTTTGGCATGATGGTTATAGGATTTGTCCGATATGTGTACATCAAATTCCTGTTGATCGTAAACACTTGGCAGATGGATTTATTTGGTGCGCTGACTGCCACGCGGTGAAACACATTAATTCAAACACTTTAAAAAGGACTCATTATCCTCCAAGCGAAGATGAAGACGATTGATTTCCTGATACTTTACTCAGTTTTGTTCAGTTGTAATTTTCGTGTATGCATTTCAAATCTCTGTGTATTAATTTTTTGTATTCGCTAATAAACGTAATAAAAGAAACAAGTTGTTCAAACATATTTATTCTGGCGTATTGACACTTAATTAGCAGTCCGAGCTTCTATTGTTGTCATTTCAATGATAGAGCTGTCCCATGGGTTTCTCCGTTCGAGTTTTGTCAGTATGCAAATCTAGGGAGTGGAGTTCAGTGCGTGACTAACGGAGCGGAAAACTCGAGCTCTTAGCTAAGAATTTAATTCTCTCTCGTCAGCAAAGCTGAGAATAAAAGCATGATAGATTCTACCTAAACCAATCGAGGTTAAAAGATCCCGATTTCGAAAATCGGAGAACGTTTTCATAGAAAGCTAGAGAACCTTATTACAATTTCAAAAAGTTTGTTGTTGTCAGCGTTTCCGCATCACGGACAGTTAAACAAGCGCTCCAAAGCAGTTTAAAAAACAGCCTTAAAGAAAGCCTGCGTAGAATAGAAATTGAGACATCGTCTATTTGTGTTCTCTTTCGCCGATTTCTGTTTCGTTTTGTTCGGATGCTCTAAATTCCATCTTGTTCACTCAATTTCTGTTCTATTCTGTTTGTTCAATTTCGGTTGTATTTTTATTAGCAAAGAATTTGATCTTCATAACAGAATTTGAAACAGAATTTTGGCCACAGGAAAAAATAACGGATTCCCATTTTTGAATATTTTAGGGTA
>JAHPZR010009232.1:0-15000 GCA_019787425.1 Platygyra sinensis | reverse complement strand
GGTCAAACGCAAAAATCCAACGCCACTTCCGGTTTTCGCCGCCTCGAACTTCATAAGAGTTTGAAGAGAAAACCTGGAAGACTTCTGTAGGAAAATGTTATAAAAATAGTACTGTGAGAGAAAATTACAAGCTGGGAGGACTTTAGGATGTCCATCACTAAATGTCCTGGTCATATGTGAAGTTTAAAGCTTAACTTTTCAGCGACTGTCTTAACTTTGGGCTTGAAAGCGAAAATTTTCGAAAATTTAAGACTTTGTTAAGCGAAAGTTTTGGGGGGAACTGCGCACGCGTGCCCCGTTTGAATTGACCGCTGTGTGATCTAAACCCCTTTAGTATAAATTTACCGTAGTCTATTGTGAATCTGTGAATTTTATTGGCTATATTACCGTTGACTATCTGCTGATAGTCAACAGTTACGCATCAGTGCACATTACGCATCACGTTTGAACCTGATGTAACATAATAAAACAGTTCTTTTCTACGCGTTACTTGACATTTTTTTCTTTTTATGCAATGAGACTACGGTAAATTTATACTAAAACAATTAGACTACTCGCCCTTGTTTTCTACAAGCCATAGTCAACTTGGCTGTGCCTCGTGGACTTAATCTGCTCGTAGAAAACTCGGGCTCGTAGTCTAATTGTCTAATATCAAATTAAAGCTTATAGGACTGGCTATCAGACTATACCAAAAATTTTGAAAAAAAATGAATTGCCGAATTTTTCACGACTCAAAAATGCGAGCGCCCAAATCACCTTTTGAGCGTTACCTGTCAAAGCGAATTTTGTTTTCGCTTAATTAATGTGTTCCTCCGTTTCCAGGGCCAAAGCGCTAAAGAAAGGTGTCTGTGATTTGCTATATTCAATTTCAGTGAAAAGTTACAGGACATTTTCGAAATAGGATTAAGAAAATGTGGATTGATCGTACAAAAATTGCTCTTGAAAAAAAGGTATTTTGAAATAAAAAATTGGAGACACGTGTTTGTTGTTTTAATATATGTAAACTAGCTATAACTGTCAAAATTTGAGAGCAATCGAACAAATTCCCCTTGACTTGTACAGTGTAGCTCTTTAAAGTGTCCCCTTCTGGTGAAAAAATTGTTTCGAGAAAACAGTGCTGAAAAAATTTTCCTGCTTCGCAAACAAACTCTGCCCACAAACACAGTCAACTGGGTTCTCAGCCAATCAGCCTATCAGCGCTTGGAAAGTTTACTTCCGTTGGCCTTACTGGTGAAATTTCCCCGCATAATCTTCAATCAACCCTTAGTGTTTCGCATTGCGCTCTAAGCGAAGAGAATATTTTTGGCTGCTTGTTTTTTTCTTGTAGCTGTTGGAGCAAAATGTGGAAGATAACAAAGGGAACGACTGCTAGAAAGCAAACTAAAGTGGCTAGGCGGAAAAATCAAGTTCAGTAGTAAAAGACAACGCGGCAGCTTCAAATAAACCAATAAACTTTAGAGAGAGAATTATTATGGCGATTTCAGAAATTTGGGCATGTTTCACTTTCTCCCTTGATAATAATGGTGATATTCTGATGTTGATAGAAATAATTTTTGATTGATAAGAAAGCCTTTCAAGTCCAATATCACTGCCGTATTTGGTAGGATGAACAAACATCCATACAGCAATCGAGCCATTCCTTCATGTGAAATGGCAAGAAATTTTTCGTTTATTTATGACAGATTTGACGGAAACTCTTCAGCTGATATGTTGGAGAAAAGCACGTCAGATTGGACTGAGAAGATCTTTTGCAGGCTTGATCCCAGATAGCCGTAGCTTCAACTTTCCGCCAACTTTCGCTTGTTTGTTCATTGCTGTATTTTCATTTTTGGTTCGCTACTTTCGCTTCTTCGAACTGGTCCACGGACATTTCCATGGTCTAGGTTTATTCATACCTAAAATAATCACACCAAGGAAGATGCTTGTGTGGTGGCTGATCAACTGAGTAGCCAGTTCTAATCCCGCGAAAGTCATCTCGCTTGATTGCATAACATCATAGGGCTGTCAATCTTCTGGCGTAAACGTGAAACTGCGATTTCTCCACCAAAATTTAGTCTTTTTCAATAATTTTTTTAAAAAAAATTAAAGATCACACTTGGACCAATATTTTGACTCAAAAATCCAGATTTGAAGAAAATTATCGATCTGAAGGTGCATAGTGACTGTGGCACGCTGGCCGATCTTGTCAAGGCAATTGACTATTTTGGTAAGCTAGCCGTGACTGTGGCACTACCACTTGCCATTTTCGAGCTGATCTCGATAACTGCCTGGCTGGGCGATTTTTCAGCCTGCTCGTCGCTAGATTTGGGACACTCTGGCTCCCAAAAACACTAAATTTAAAGCACACGCAAGAAGGCAACGCTCACTTAGTGAATATATCTATTTTTCCACTCACCTTTTCCTACCGAGTAGCCTACACAAGTGCCGCGATGCCATTGGATAACTCGAAAACAATCACCAATGACATCACTCTTACATTACCTGACAACCTTATGCTGACTTTTTCATTCGAGAATTCATCTCCCTGTACCAAAATCAACTCGTGCACACGGCTTTATAATGCTGTCACCTCGCCAGCCTTGTGTCTTCGCTCAGCTGGCTTGTTGGCTAGTTATAACCGAAAGTGATGGAATTGACAGAATTAGATGGAGGGCTCATCCTCAGTTTAAAAACCTGTGAACATTCAAAATCTATGAAACACAAAGAAAACAAAGGAGAAAAAACATGAAACAATTACCAAACCCTAACAAGAGCCAAACGAAATGGAGAAACGTTTCAAAGGTTAGGAGATAAACCAAGTTCAAGTAAATCCTTTTTCTCACGATTCTGTCACAAAAGGATTGTGGATTGCGATGTTTTGTTCGCTATTAATAGTCGACTGGCTATCCATAAGTTTAAAGCAGCACCATGGTTGGTGGTGATTGGTGCATTTCGATTATCGCGTGGCCGGGCCAAGAGAGATTTTTCTTGAGAGATCATTGATGGTCTGGTTATGACTTGTCTGGATTAATCATAAAAGCAATTGACAATACTGCATTTTACAGACTGTGAATCATATGTATGCTAGGTACAGGTCAGGGTGTGTATGTTTTCCGTGGACACTGGTAGAGAGGTTACCCATCTGAATCTCTAGTGAGCGATCTTTCCAGAAAGGGAAATGTGCTTTCAGTCTCAGTTCGTATGATAAAGCGGATCACCAGTTGCTGATTATTGAGCTGCTGTCAGAGACTGTCAGTGTTTCCAGATCTTAGGTGTGTAAGGTGTCCATGCCAGAGGTAATGTTCCTCAAAATCCTCTATATGCAGTTTGGTTGTCACTGTAGATACTGTGCTAGCCATTGTTGTGACCTCCTTTTGTTCATTAAGTGATTTATCATACTGGAAATATGTGAACCCTAGTCGAGAGAGTCAAGACATCTGCAATCTCTGTAGGTGTTAAAGTTGTGCTGTTAGGAAGACACAAGTCAGGCTCTAAGTTTTGTAGCACACCCTGAATGACATGTTTTCAATCATAATGTTTGTAAACAGAGGGGTGGCGAATTGTACCCGGAAAATTCAGGGCCTCGGAAATTTTGTTCCAATCTCGAAATCTCGGAGCTGTTTTGGCTGAGTCTCGAAATTTCGTTTTCTTGTGTTTCTTTGCGTCTTAGCTAGATTCTCAAGTTTTTGGCTGCAAGGTCTCGGAGTCTTGGAATTTTGTTTTTTGGCCAACGGTTTCGATCAAAACCATGATAAAATTGTTTATTTGAATAAAAACGTACGATAGCAGTCTTTCAAATATGTAGGTGTGACAAGTCGGGTTTTCAAGTCGAAGATTAGTAGTCATGGCGTAACGTTTTGGAACTTTTGACTTATCGATGTTATATTTATTTATCTTAGAATATCGAATTTTCGCAAAATGAAGTCTCGGTCTCGGTTTCCTTCGTACAGAGTCTCGGGCTCAGATTCTGTTAAAACTTTCAAGTCTCGGTCTCAGAGCTTCAAACAAGGGTCTCGGCATCTTGGCGAGTCTCGGATTTTACCATATGCCACCCCTAAACAAAGATTCTACATCAAAAAACACCATAATCTCACTATCTACTACCCTTTTATCATTGATAATGGACACAAAATGAGCTGAGAGGTTAACTGTGTACTCCTATTTCCCTGTTAAAGCCTAGTTTCCATATGTTCGTAACTCTGTTGCAAACAATTGCAAACACTTTGCGATGTCTTTGCAATGGCAGTCAAGAGCTGACGTGACAACAAATACAGGTTTTTTTGCATACATTATATCTCGAAGACGAAACAAACTTCAGAAAAAAAACATGCAGAACATTGTCTAATGCACCTAAACAAAACTGCATGCAAAATTTGGAGCGTTTTTGACAAAGTTCATTTTTGAGTAAAAAACCTAACGCCCTTTTTCCACTGAAGCCTTCAATTAGAACTGGAGCAGGTTACGAGCAGGTGGTACCACCGATGGTTCAAAGTCAGAAAGCAAAATGGGAGGGAGGGAGGGATTAAAATACTGAAGGGGAAAAAACTGGAGACTTGCAGCTAAGAAAGTCTGAATGATAAGACTCGCATGGCGGAAGCGGTAGAAGCAGCCTAATATGGTAATCATGGGATATGAAGCTGGGAGTCATCCCCAGACTCCAACCAGTGTTTGCTTCTGTCATTAACTTCTATTTTATTCTAAAATGTCAATATACTGGGTGTCATCGAAGTTTTTAGACATCATGTGAAATCTTCCGCTTCAAAGTTGGCGCAGTCATGAATCTTAAGCACCGATTGTAATTAGTTTTTAATTTTTGAATTTTTAATTCTACTATATTAGTTTTATACCATTCTTAGTTAGCAATTTTAATAGTTAATTCTTCTGTACATATTGTAATTTAGTTTTTTTAATTTTAATGAGGACCTCCCTGAAAACCACATACTGTGATGGAAGCCTCCTCAAAAGAGATTGATTTATTATCATTATCATTATCATTATCATTATCATCATCATCATCATCATCATCATTATTATTATTATTATCATTATTATTGTTATTATTATTATCATCATTATTATTATTATTATTATGAACTCTGTCATATGGACATCTTGTTCAGTCCCATCTGTGTCCATATTAAAGACATTCCACTGCATCTTTATCTGCAAAATTTGCATCCTAAAAAGCAGGCTTCTTAACCCTTCTTTCCTTCTAGGCACATCCTTGCTTTAACACCAGACCATCTCATAGAACTGGTTCTGATCATCCTTTATTCAAGAATGATGGACAGAAAGTTTGAAGTTGTAGAGCAGCACAGGCTACAGCTTGCCATAGCAATGAGTCTGGAAAACAGAGTAGAGGAGGGAATTGCTTACTTTAATCTGGGCAATGCTTTCTGCAACCTGGCTGATTTTAAACAGGCCACAGAGAATTACACGGAAGCACTAACCATTTTTAAGGAGAAGGGACTCAGGGCTCCCGAGGGCAAAGCTTATCGCAATCTAGGCATTGCTTATAAATGTCTGGGTAATTTTAAGCAAGCCATAGATTACCATAAACAAGCTCTTAGTATTGCAAAAGAAGTGGGAGACAGGGTTGAGGAGGGAAAGGCGTATTACCATCTGGGCATTGCTTGTCACAGTCTGGGTAATTTTAAGCAAGCCATAGATTACCATAAACAAGCTCTTAATATTGCTAAAGAGGTAGGGGACAAGGCTAGTGAGGGAAGAACCTATTGCGACGTAGGCATTGCTTATCATGCAGTTGGTAATTTTAAGCAAGCCATAGAGTCCCACAAACAAGATCTTAGTATTGCTAAAGAACTAGGAGATAGGGTTGGGGAGGGAAATGCTTATTGCAATCTCGGCAATGCTTATCACAGTCTAGGTAATTTTAAACAAGCGGTAGAGTATCATGAACAACATCTTAGTATTTCTAAAAACATGGGGGATAGGGCTGGGGAGGGAAGAGCCTATTGCAATCTGGGAAATGCTTCTTACAAACTGGGTCACTTTAAACAAGCTTTGGAGTGCCACAAAAAAGATCTCAGCATTGCCAAAGAAGTAGGGGATAGGGCTGGGGAGGGTAGAGCCTACTGCAATCTAGGCATTGCTTCTGCAAGCTTGGGTAATTTTAAGCAAGCCATAGAGTACCACAAACAATCTCTTAGTATTGTTAAAGAACTAGGGGATAAGGATTCAGAGGGAAAAGTCTATTGCAATCTGGGCAATGCTTATTATGCAATTGGTAATTTTAAGCAAGCCATAGAGTATCACAAACAGTCTCTTAGTATTGCTAAAGAACTAGGGGTTAAGGATTCAGAGGGAAAAGCCTATTGCAATCTGGGCAATGCTTATCATGCAATTGGTAATTTTGAGCAAGCCATAGAGTACCACAAACAATCTCTTAGTATTGCTAAAGAACTAGGGGATAAGGATTCAGAGGGAAAAGTCTATTGCAATCTGGGCAATGCTTATCATGCAATTGGTAATTTTAAGCAAGCCATAGAGTACCACAAACAGGATCTCAGTATTACTAAAGAAGTACAGAATAGGGCTGGGGAGGGAAAAGCGTATGGCAATCTTGGCAATGCTTATGACAGTTTGGGTAATTTTAAACAAGCCATAGAGTACCACAAACAATCTCTTAGTATTGCTAAAGAAGTTGGTGATAAGGCTTGGGAGGGAAAAGCCTATGGCAATCTGGGCAATGCTTATCTCGGGCTGGGCAATTTTAAACAAGCCATTGAGTATTTCAATCAAGATCTTAGTATTTGTAAAGAAGTAGGGGATAGGGCTGAGGAGGGAAGAGCCTATAGCAATCTGGGCAATGCCTATCACAGACTGGGTAATTTTAAACAAGCCATTGATTACCACAAACATCATCTCAGTATTTGTAAAGAAGTAGGGGCTAGGGCTGGGGAGGGAGGAGCCTATGGCAATCTGGGCAATGCTTATCACAGACTGGGTAATTTTATACAAGCCATTGATTACCACAAACAACATCTCAGTATTTGTAAAGAAGTAGGGGATAGGGGTGGGGAGGGAAAAGCCTATGGCAATCTGGGCAATTCCTATCACAGTCTGGGTAATTTTAAAGAAGCCATAGATTACTACGAACAATTTCTTAGTATTTGTAAAGAAGTAGGGGATAGGGATGGGGAGGGAAGAGCCTATGGCAATCTGGGCAATGCTCATGAAAGTCTGGGTAATTTTAAACAAGCCATAGAGTACTGCAAACAATATCTCAGTATTTGCAAAGAAGTAGGGGATAGGTGTGGGGAGGGAAGAGCCTATGGCAATCTGGGCAATGCTTATCAAAGTCTGGGTAATTTGAAACAAGCCATAGAGTACCACAAACAATTTCTTAGTATTTCTAAAGAAATAGGGGATAGGGCTGGGGAGGGGACAGCTCTCTGCGATCTAGGCAATGCTTATCTCAAACTGGGTAATTTTAAGCAAGCCATAGAGTACTACAAACAAGATCTTAGTATTGCTAAGGAAGTAGGGGATAGGGCTGGGAAGGGAAGAGCTTGTTGCAATCTGGGCAATGCTTACCTCAGTCTGGGTAATATTAACCAAGCATTAGTGTACCACGAGGAACAACTTAGTATCTGTAAAGAAGTAGGGAATAGGGATGGAGAAGGAAAAGCCTATGGCAACTTAGGCAGTTGTTATCACAGTATGGGTAATTTTAAAAAAGCCATAGTGTACCACCAGGAACATCTCACTATTGCTAAAGAAGTAGGGGACAAGGCCGGGGAAGGAAATGCCTATGGCAATCTCGGCAATGCTTACCAAAGTCTGGGTGATCTCAAGCAAGCAATTGAATATCACCTACAAGATCATGATATTTGCAAAGAAACTGGGAACATTCCAGGAGACGGAGTAGCGTGTTATGAGCTAGGTCATGATCAGGAATTGTTGGGTTCCTTCTGTGAAGCTCTCTCTTATTATCGTTTGAGCATTGAACGGTTTGATGAAGCAAGGCGTCTTCTTCAGTCAGAAGATGCGTGGAAAATAAGCTTTCGCAATAATTATCGGTTTGCATACACTGCGCTGTGGAGAACACTTTTGAAGAATGGAGAGATTGACGAGGCTTTGCTTGCTGCTGAGCAAGGAAGAGCACAGGCTTTGATAGATATTTTGAAGGAACAATACAGCCTTGACACACAGCCATCCTCTCCAGTTGCTCCAAAGGACACTATCTCTGCTGCTGCATTAAAATATCTACCATCACAAACAGTTTTTACAGCTCTGGACAAGAACATGATCAGTTTTTGGGTGCTGAGAAAAGGAAGTAAAACCCACCATCGGCAATTCCAAATTGAACGTGGGAATCCCGACTTGTTGATGGAAACTACTTTGAAAGAGATTGGCGCAGGGGTTGGTGTCAGATGTGAGAATCGTTCTTTGGATAAACTGCGTAGCGACTTGAGTCGCAGCGGAAAACCTGTTGAAAATGCTGTTCAATCTTCGACCTCCTCCGTCAACTCTCTGCAGCCATTGTATGATGTTTTAATTAGCCCCATTGCAGACGTGCTTCAAGGTGATGATTTAATCGTTGTTCCTGATGGTCCATTTTGCTTGGCTCCTTATCCTGCATTGAGCGAATCTCTCAGGATCCGCACTGTACCCTCGTTGACAGCCTTAAAACTGATCATCGGTGCACCTGACGACTTCCACAGTAAGGGTGGGGCGCTTCTTGTGGGAGATCCCTGTTTAAAGGAAGTTACTGACGAGCAAGGTAAACCCATTTTGGAACAGCTACAGTACGCCAAACAGGAAGTAGAGATGATTGCGAATCTTCTGAAGACCACGCCTCTTACTGGAAAAAATGCAACGAAAGCTGCGGTGCTGCAAGAGATGAAGTCAGTCGCTTTAGTGCACTTTGCAGCTCATGGATGCCAGGAAACTGGAGAAATTGCTTTGGCTCCAAATCCCCAACGGACATCCCAGATCCCCAAAGAGGAAGACTTCATATTAACAATGTCTGATGTTCAAGCACTTTGTCTTCGAGCTCGACTGGTTGTGCTGAGCTGCTGCCACAGTGGCCAGGGAGAGGTGAAGTCTGAGGGTGTGGTCGGAATAGCCAGGGCTTTCTTATGTGCTGGTGCTCGCTCTGTTCTGGTGTCACTGTGGGCGATTGATGACCAGGCAACCTTGCTGTTCATGAAAAGTTTCTACCAACAGCTGGTAGATGGAAAAAGTGCCATTTTAGCTCTACACTACGCCATGAAATGTCTTCAAGAGTCAAAGGAGTATAGTGCCGTTAAGCACTGGGCGCCATTTGTGCTGATTGGGGATGACGTCACGCTTGAGTTTGGAGAGCAGAATTAAAGCAGCATGGTGAGTATACTTTAATTTCGAAGAAATAGGGTTATAATTTTGATCGGCAAGATACTGACAGGAATAGGTTAATACTTGACCACGAAATGAGTTTTTAATCCTCCATAACATAAGGATTTCAACAAACGTGTTTGGTTATAGCCTGCGTTGCAGCCGGACGTGTCACGAAATCCCCGGAAAAGTCCCTATATCGGTGGTTTTGTCTGTCTGTGACGTAGGCTAGTTTGGTTACGGCCTTTTAAAAACTTGTTTAAAAACAAGTTGCTGCAACAGCGTCCAGCATTTGTTGAGCAACATGTTGAACCGCACCAGCTTAAGCTCCATGTTGTCTGTGTTCACCGAGGTGCATACTTGCGTACCGGCTGGCTAATCCCATCCAGGTCAGAGAAGCAATGTTTCCGAGTTTCTTCATTGTGGTCACGGTTTTGTGCTCGGAGAACATAAGCTTGCAATGTGTTGATTCTGCCGTCAGTTTTTAAACTCGCAATCATCTTCGATTATGCCTCCTGATTACCCACTGAAAGAAGATTTAAGGTTCTCAGGAAGTTTAAATGAAATTTTGTTATTGACCAGGCTTGATCGGTGTAAGTTGCTACTGTCAGGCTTTTTATCTTTTGCCTGTTGAACCCAATAACGATATCCGTAGCGTATACCCCAATTTTCAAAACTGTGCGCGTTGCGTAAAAGATTTGAAGGATAATAAACACGATAGTCTCCATTTGGGGCGAAAATATGCTGGGATCAGATTTGTCCTTGGACATTATCTGTTCCTCGAGGCTCACAGTTTTCCTCGAGCTACGCTCTCGGAAAACTGTTCGCTTCTGGGAACAGATAATGTCCGAGGACAAATATCCTAGCATATTTTCGCGCCAAATGGAGATTACCCTTCCCGGGTGGTAGCTAATGACAGAGCAGGATTTTGCATTCTCAAGCGACCAGGCATACGCTGACTTTGATTTGTTGTTTCATTGTGTTTTTTAGAAAAAAAGATGTCAGACTACACTTGACGGGAAAATGACGCATCAAAGATGTCAATTTGGCTTAACTTGGATTGCTTCAACCCCTTATGTCAATGTAATTATCTTAGACTTTTCAATAGTTGCAAAATGACTCGAATCATACCTGCATCGGGTAAGGCAGCCCGGCAAAGCTCGACCTACAATCATGGACAAAAGCAGTTGAGACAGTCCCTGAAATGAACCTGTTTCGTTGAATGCGTGAGTTTTTCAATCTCCAATTTTTACATTTCGACCCCCTCTCCCCTTTTCAATGTCGTAACCATGTGACAGTGTCCAAGGAGCGTATTTCAACTGTAAAAGGGGGAGAGGGGGGGTGGGGGTCTGGCTATCGACAAAAGAGATGTTTTTTGAAATCACAGAGGGACGCCGATAGAAAGCGTTTGTTTTGCTCAAAAATGTCCATGATTGTAGTTTCAAGAGCCTTATAAACGTAGAGACTACAGCGTGTAACTTTCGCGGAAATTTGAATATCTCCATACCTTAAGTTAAGACTACTAAATAAGGTATAAAGTCATGGTGTTACACTGCGTTATCTAACGATTTTCGTGCCATGGCGGGAAAAAAAGAGTTTCTGAGGCAAATTCGGAAAGTTAATTTTAACAGTTAGTCGTTTATAGTTTTGGCTTTTAAGATTGTTTGATTTTAATAGCGGTTGTAATTAAATTTATTTGTTTTTTCAGTTATTCTAATTTGTAATTATTGTATTTTTGTAATGCAGCACCAGGAAACTAGCGAATCCACGTTAAATAAACCATGTATGTATGTATCCCATTTGTCGCTGGGTTTGAGGTAAAAGTAGCGGAGGTCATTATCAAGTGATCGAGTGAACCGTGGCTACGCCGGTCTGCTTTTGCGCAGGGTAGATACTGCAGCGATTCAAAACTCACAGAAGTATTAACTCTGACGCCCAAGTGTGCCACTGCGGATAAATTTTACTCTGGCTGACGTCACTGGGGTACCGCTTGGCCAGGAAAGGGTTTATTAAACGATAGATAAGATCTGTGGTAATATTTTTAGATATTTACTATTCAATACCCAGTGCCATTGTTCTCTCTCTGCACTAAATCACTGATTGCAGTCTTAAAAGATGCAAAACAACTGTCTGAGGAAAACGGGGGCGGTCCTTTTTCTTAGCAGGGAAATTCTCAGGGGTAATATAATTAAACGCGCTAAATAAGCATGCTGCAATATTAAAAATATTGCAGTGTGCGGGCTGCAATATTTTTAATATTGCAGTGTGCAGGAAATTTAATGTATAAAATGCACAAAAACTGCCAGCTTACAACATTGTCAACAGTACCGTCTGCGTTTAACACTTGAATTGCCGGCTCGCCACTGTAATCTTGTTTCAAAACCGCTTCATTTCTCTGCTTCTTCCATTCCTCATGATCAAAGACTTTCAAAACCCACGTCCATTTCCGGCGGCTGAATCAACACATTGCAAGCTTATGTTCTCCGAGCACAAAACCGTGACCACAATGAAGAAACTCGGAAACATTGCTTCTCTGACCTGGATGGGATTAGCCAGCCGGTACGCAAGTATGCACCTCGGTGAACACAGACAACATGGAGCTTAAGCTGGTGCGGTTCAACATGTTGCTCAACAAATGCTGGACGCTGTTGCAGCAACTTGTTTTTAAACAAGTTTTTAAAAGGCCGTAACCAAACTAGCCTACGTCACAGACAGACAAAACCACCGATATAGGGACTTTTCCGGGGATTTCGTGACACGTCCGGCTGCAACGCAGGCTATAACCAAACACGTTTGTTGAAATCCTTATGTTATGGAGGATTAAAAACTCATTTCGTGGTCAAGTATTAACCTATTCCTGTCAGTATCTTGCCGATCAAAATTATAACCCTATTTCTTCGAAATTAAAGTATACTCACCATGCTGCTTTAATTCTGCTCTCCAAACTCAAGCGTGACGTCATCCCCAATCAGCACAAATGGCGCCCAGTGCTTAACGGCACTATACTCCTTTGACTCTTGAAGACATTTCATGGCGTAGTGTAGAGCTAAAATGGCACTTTTTCCATCTACCAGCTGTTGGTAGAAACTTTTCATGAACAGCAAGGTTGCCTGGTCATCAATCGCCCACAGTGACACCAGAACAGAGCGAGCACCAGCACATAAGAAAGCCCTGGCTATTCCGACCACACCCTCAGACTTCACCTCTCCCTGGCCACTGTGGCAGCAGCTCAGCACAACCAGTCGAGCTCGAAGACAAAGTGCTTGAACATCAGACATTGTTAATATGAAGTCTTCCTCTTTGGGGATCTGGGATGTCCGTTGGGGATTTGGAGCCAAAGCAATTTCTCCAGTTTCCTGGCATCCATGAGCTGCAAAGTGCACTAAAGCGACTGACTTCATCTCTTGCAGCACCGCAGCTTTCGTTGCATTTTTTCCAGTAAGAGGCGTGGTCTTCAGAAGATTCGCAATCATCTCTACTTCCTGTTTGGCGTACTGTAGCTGTTCCAAAATGGGTTTACCTTGCTCGTCAGTAACTTCCTTTAAACAGGGATCTCCCACAAGAAGCGCCCCACCCTTACTGTGGAAGTCGTCAGGTGCACCGATGATCAGTTTTAAGGCTGTCAACGAGGGTACAGTGCGGATCCTGAGAGATTCGCTCAATGCAGGATAAGGAGCCAAGCAAAATGGACCATCAGGAACAACGATTAAATCATCACCTTGAAGCACGTCTGCAATGGGGCTAATTAAAACATCATACAATGGCTGCAGAGAGTTGACGGAGGAGGTCGAAGATTGAACAGCATTTTCAACAGGTTTTCCGCTGCGACTCAAGTCGCTACGCAGTTTATCCAAAGAACGATTCTCACATCTGACACCAACCCCTGCGCCAATCTCTTTCAAAGTAGTTTCCATCAACAAGTCGGGATTCCCACGTTCAATTTGGAATTGCCGATGGTGGGTTTTACTTCCTTTTCTCAGCACCCAAAAACTGATCATGTTCTTGTCCAGAGCTGTAAAAACTGTTTGTGATGGTAGATATTTTAATGCAGCAGCAGAGATAGTGTCCTTTGGAGCAACTGGAGAGGATGGCTGTGTGTCAAGGCTGTATTGTTCCTTCAAAATATCTATCAAAGCCTGTGCTCTTCCTTGCTCAGCAGCAAGCAAAGCCTCGTCAATCTCTCCATTCTTCAAAAGTGTTCTCCACAGCGCAGTGTATGCAAACCGATAATTATTGCGAAAGCTTATTTTCCACGCATCTTCTGACTGAAGAAGACGCCTTGCTTCATCAAACCGTTCAATGCTCAAACGATAATAAGAGAGAGCTTCACAGAAGGAACCCAACAATTCCTGATCATGACCTAGCTCATAACACGCTACTCCGTCTCCTGGAATGTTCCCAGTTTCTTTGCAAATATCATGATCTTGTAGGTGATATTCAATTGCTTGCTTGAGATCACCCAGACTTTGGTAAGCATTGCCGAGATTGCCATAGGCATTTCCTTCCCCGGCCTTGTCCCCTACTTCTTTAGCAATAGTGAGATGTTCCTGGTGGTACACTATGGCTTTTTTAAAATTACCCATACTGTGATAACAACTGCCTAAGTTGCCATAGGCTTTTCCTTCTCCATCCCTATTCCCTACTTCTTTACAGATACTAAGTTGTTCCTCGTGGTACACTAATGCTTGGTTAATATTACCCAGACTGAGGTAAGCATTGCCCAGATTGCAACAAGCTCTTCCCTTCCCAGCCCTATCCCCTACTTCCTTAGCAATACTAAGATCTTGTTTGTAGTACTCTATGGCTTGCTTAAAATTACCCAGTTTGAGATAAGCATTGCCTAGATCGCAGAGAGCTGTCCCCTCCCCAGCCCTATCCCCTATTTCTTTAGAAATACTAAGAAATTGTTTGTGGTACTCTATGGCTTGTTTCAAATTACCCAGACTTTGATAAGCATTGCCCAGATTGCCATAGGCTCTTCCCTCCCCACACCTATCCCCTACTTCTTTGCAAATACTGAGATATTGTTTGCAGTACTCTATGGCTTGTTTAAAATTACCCAGACTTTCATGAGCATTGCCCAGATTGCCATAGGCTCTTCCCTCCCCATCCCTATCCCCTACTTCTTTACAAATACTAAGAAATTGTTCGTAGTAATCTATGGCTTCTTTAAAATTACCCAGACTGTGATAGGAATTGCCCAGATTGCCATAGGCTTTTCCCTCCCCACCCCTATCCCCTACTTCTTTACAAATACTGAGATGTTGTTTGTGGTAATCAATGGCTTGTATAAAATTACCCAGTCTGTGATAAGCATTGCCCAGATTGCCATAGGCTCCTCCCTCCCCAGCCCTAGCCCCTACTTCTTTACAAATACTGAGATGATGTTTGTGGTAATCAATGGCTTGTTTAAAATTACCCAGTCTGTGATAGGCATTGCCCAGATTGCTATAGGCTCTTCCCTCCTCAGCCCTATCCCCTACTTCTTTACAAATACTAAGATCTTGATTGAAATACTCAATGGCTTGTTTAAAATTGCCCAGCCCGAGATAAGCATTGCCCAGATTGCCATAGGCTTTTCCCTCCCAAGCCTTATCACCAACTTCTTTAGCAATACTAAGAGATTGTTTGTGGTACTCTATGGCTTGTTTAAAATTACCCAAACTGTCATAAGCATTGCCA
>JAHPZR010009231.1:65000-72821 GCA_019787425.1 Platygyra sinensis | reverse complement strand
ATCATTCTTTAATTTCATTACCTTTTGTACCTTTCTATGATTCTTCTCAAACATAATTATATTTCCTCTCAAATCTTCTTTCTCATTGCCATTCTTCCCCTACTTTTTTTTCTCCTTCATTTCTCCCCCCCTTTCCATTTCACCTACCTTTCTTTTTCTCATCATTTTTTTTTTCTCTTCCCTTTTACCTCCCACCTCCCCCCTCTCACTTTCTTTCACTTTTTCCGTTTTTTTCTTCTTTCCTTTCCTCCCCTTTTTCCTTCCCTTCTCTTCCTTCTTACTCTCTTTTTCCTTTTTTATTTCTTTTCTTCTTCTCATTGGGGTCTGCTCTTTACTTACTATTCTTATTTATATTCCGACTATATTTCCACCTGCTTTTTCCATTTATCGGTCTTTCTCTCACCTATACTCACATCTACTTTTAATTTCTCTTTCTTCCTCCATTTTTTACCATTATTAATTACTTTTTTTATTCTCTTTTCTAAGTAAATTGGACACAACAGACACAAGGTATCGTTCTTATTCTGCAATATCTGAATTCTGGCTCTGTTGATCTCTGAAAATATTCCGTTTTTATCCAAAGGCAACTGAAAAGTAAAGTTGCAAAGAAGAGTGGTTCAGGCCAGGATTAAACAATTGCAGGATAAGTTTCATTCTTCCAGATACCCACTTGCTAAATATATAGACGGATTCAACTCGCTTAAAGGAAATTCGATACTGTGATGGAAATTTCACATCAAGCCATCCAGCACCCGGGGGGGTCCTCCCCAGAAAAAATGGCTGGGGGTGTGCGGCCCGCTTGCGCTTCCCAAAACCCTTACCCTATTTTTATGACCAAAATCTGCGGATATTCCCTACCCTATTTATGACGCGACCCTTAAATTAAAACACCTGTTTCAGAGCAGCATTATAATTAGTTCCTTAGTTCCGACCGGACCGTGAACATAAATGTGAAGGCTTTTGTTGATTGTCTTTTCGATAATGATGAAAAAGCCGACCTCTTCTTAAAAACATGCCATTATCAAGGCTAGAGTGCAAAAACCATACCCTATTTATGACCAAAATGGTCTAAAATCAGCTAAAATCGATACCCTATTTATGAACTAAAACGGTTGAAAAAACCATACCTTTTGGGGCTGCACATACCTATATAGCCCATATATGGGAGTAAACCCCCCCCCCCCCCCCCCCCGCCCGGGCATCAGCAGCAGGTTATGCTTGATTACCCTTTTGCATCTTTGTTATTTCTTGTTTTTGGGATCATCTGCCATTGAGTCTTGCTATGAAACGAAAAATAATTACTCTTAAGCTCCGATGCATTGAAATATATGTTTTCTCTCTAATGGCAAGCACTGTTTTAGTTAGCGAAAAACTCAAGCGATAACTCATCTTTTGACCTAAGCGCGACATCGACAGCCTTCTCGGGCCGCCACGATTTTCATGTCACGCAACCCAAAGCTTGGAAATTCAAACGTGCTCTGCTAAGGCGGCGAAATATGAGATACAAAAACCCATACAAAGAACTTTGTCGCGCAACATTGTTTCGTTGCAAAGTTTTCGTCGATGTTTCCCGTTGTTCACCTTGGCTTGATCAACTTGGACCGTGCAACAAAAACAGTTGGTTGCGGGTTGAAAGAAGTTGTTGCGAAAAAGTAGAGCGCGGGTTCTACTTTGAGCAACAAGTTTTTGGCCTTGTTGCTCGTTTTTTCATCAAACTCACAACTTGCCGCGCAACAAATCTGCTCGTGCCCTAGCAAATCAACCAATCAGCGCGCCGCATTTCTTCAACCCGCAACAAATGTTTTGTTGCCCGGTCAAGTTGATCACGCAAGGTGAAAAACGGGGAAACATCGACAAAAACTTGCCAACGAAACAATGTTGCGCAACAAGTTGAGGGTTTTTGTATCTCGTATTTCGCCGCCTTTGCAAAAAGAAGGACCCTGTCGGCTAAAACATTATGAAACGTCAAATTCCTATAAGGTTTTTTATCTGTTGAAACTAAAACCTCAGAAGGAAGGTAATTTTTAATTTTGGAATGTGACTACGCCACATAAAAACCAAGAATATCAAAAGACTCTTTTTTTAATCCACCGTAAATGCTCGAATTAGCGCCCGGGGCGCTTATTTAATTTTCAAGGCAAGAGGGGGCGCTTATTTGAAGGTGGGCGCTGATTTCGTTTATCAATTTTTAGCCTCAAAAGACAACTATCTTTATTGCTATTTAAAACCAAACTGCAACATAAAAATTCCAAAAGCATTAATAGAAACTACTTTATTCCTATCGAGGAAATGAGAGGTAAACCCGTGCGACTTTGAAAGGACATTATGTTTTACACTATTTAACAATTTCACATTTCATTAAAAGAACCGTAATAGACCGTATACGTCTCGTATATCGTACCGAAAACTCATTCTTTTTTATCGGGGGGGGGGGGGGGGGGGCTTATTAGACCCGTTTTCAAACGCCGCGCTAAAGTCGTGCCTGCCTAAATTCGATTTGGCTCGACTGTAGCACGACATTGGCACGATTTGGTTTCAAACGTCGAGCCATGGTCGAGCTTACAGTCAAACTAAGTGAAGCGTACCCCTCAAGATTGCATTAATGAACTGATTATTTGAAATTTGAACCCGCTAGTCGTTTCAAGAATGCAGTAATGAATTGATTATTCGAATATTCAATTCGCTCGCTCGATCCAAGAATACGGCTAACGGGTTCCGTTTTCGAGAAATCAATTCACTGTTGCGACTATTAGGTTTCAAACTTACTAGTCTTTTCTAGAATGCAATAGTGAATTGATTTTTCGAAAACAGAATCCGTTAGCCGTATTCTTGGATCGAGCGAGCGAATTCAATATTCGAAAAATCAATTCATTATTGGCATTATTGAAACGACTAGCGCGTTCAAGTTTCAAATAATCAGCTTATTACTACAATCTTGAGGGGTACGCTTCACTTAGTTTGACTGTAATTGCCACTCACTGGTGTGTTTACAAAAGAGACAAATATACGAACCAGCGGTCTAACGGATAAATCCCAAATGATAATTTTAGGGTCAATTTTATATATTTACTTATTTAGTTCGGCACGGCAATAGCACGCCGTTTTGAAACCATGCCGTGCTAAAGTCGGGTAGCCACGGCAGAGCTTGCCGTGCTACACGGCAGAGTCGAACTTATCTCAAACGCCGTGCTACAGCCGTGCCAACCGGGTCGTGTCAAAGCCGAACTTAAATAATGAATTTAGTTCGGCACGACTTAAGCACGGCGTTTTGAAACGGGCCTACACATTTTGAGCCTTAGGAAGGGCGCTAATTCGAAGCGGGCGCTTCTTGAAGCTGGGCGCTAATTCGAGCATTCACGGTAGACTAGTTTCCACTGTTAAGTGAAAAACACGCAGAGATAAAATTTGTTTGTTTTACCGTCCTCAAAGAACAGATGCAGTGGACCTGAAACTCGATTTTAATCATTGCTGAATAGAGCAAAATTGAATATTTATAGAAATTCTTTTGGATATTGGAGTTCCTACACGCACTTTGAATGGACGTCATCTCGTACTGTGTTGTCGAGATCATTTGCCTGAATGAATCAATGTAGGATCAAAGTTCTCTCCATTTCGTTTGGCTTAGGAGAAATCAGCTGCTTCCAGGGTAACATTTACTTAAAGTTTTCTCTCGTTTCATCTCACTCTTGGTCGTTTACTTCTTTTGTGCTATTTTAATTTGCTTAGACCACGCCCCGCCTCGTGATTCCAAGCCTACTTTGACAATGTCATGACACAATTTATCACTGCACATGAAAAGCTACATTGCGGTCAGAACGCCCACTTCATAATTTCGTAACAAGAGTATTGATTGGCTTTCGTACTTTCGTATGACGCAAGCCACAACAACTCACCTCCTGTTATGTCCAGTTGTGTGAAGTGAAGAGCATTCAAATTGCACGAATTGGTTTTCTAGTTTCAAATTCGATTTACCCGCAGTAAGTATATATCAAACGCTTTTCCTAAGTGAGCACATACGGGTAGATCCACTATCGATAACCCTATAGTTTCACAAGTAGGTAGGCATCTGAGAACTGACATGTTTGTCGGGGTTGTTTACAGAGTCAAGACACTGATATGTTGTTTCTAGTTGATAACATTCAGTAACGAAACGGTGTTGCAGCAAATATGTTCTATTGGTTTAAGGATCATGACCAAGACTTTAACGAATTTTAAATGTCTCATTTCAGAGCAGCTCAGTTCAGCAAGCAAGACCATTAACAATTGTTGTCGCCATGCGTGGGATTAAGTTCGTATTTTTGTTTGCTCTACTTCTTTGTTCAATGGGAACATATCTGGTGGTAGCACAAGGGAGATGGACCGGTTGCGGCAATGCTATAAGGTTTGCAGTTATTTATTGCTTAATTCTCATATATGCACCAAAGCGTGTTTTGATATACCCATTACATTTCCTAGTTAGCTCGAGGTTCCTTCGCTGGACTCTGCTTAATGCCATCTCTCTTTGCTCCACCTTCTCAACGGTGATGCAATTACTGGGAGGACGTAGGGCAACAGGATTAAAAATATCAAGAGGCGTAGCCAGAGCAGTCCTGGGGTGCCTGTAACCGCCCTTTTTGTAAGCCTTTTTGAGCAAACAACCTACAACAGGTGGAGAAAACGCGCTGATTAATCTGATGAGTACACTCACTTTACGTCCACTTTCACAGAATGTGCCCCTCCCCTTCTTTGAAAAATAATGGCTAAGCCTCTGATATATTACAAAGTTGGCTTTGGTTTTAGGTAGTAGTGAAGCTTTACAGTCAATGAAGTCTGATGCATTTGTTATGGCTTCTAGTTAAAGCTTTTCTCCGCTTGTTTATTAGCTCTTTATCTGATCATCAGGAGCTAAATGATAATTCAAGTCTCTTTCTTAGCAAATTTATTCAAACCAGCGTCCGTATTCTGCTCTGGTAGTCACTAAAACGACAGTATTTAATCCCTAGATGCAAGAGAGAAGTTGATAAGGAAGCACAGCACGGCCAACACCAAGATTAAACGATCGCTGTTTTCGATGCTGAAGAAAAAGAACACTCCATGCGAGCTCCGCCTAATCTGGATAAAGAGTAGCGATGTAAATTTACATCAAGTCATCAGCAGCCACCGTTATGCTTTATTTCATTTGAATCACTGGTTGAAATAGACTAGATGACTATATACAATTTTCATTTCTTATTAAAAAGTGATCCCATTGTGTTGTAAACAGAGTGTCAAATAACGGCTTAGGAGAGAGCAACGGTGTCTAAAAAGTATAACATCTGTGCTGGTTCCATTATTTAAAGTGTTTATACATGGTAATTTTTGTCTTGAACTCGTGGCACTGAATAACTTGCTGAGCCGTAAAGTAATTTAGAGGTTTGTCATTTAAGTCAATTAAATTGTCAAATCACACCACTTTTATTTTGCAATCTTTGAAAGATTTGTCCGACATTGAACGGGGATGTTTGTAAAAAATTCTGAAAATTGATGATGTCGCCTTTTCTACAAGCCAAACTTTGGGTTTGGCTAAAAAAGTCCACGATCGATATATCAAAATTAGAAAACAGTCCTTAGAAAGCACGTGCCCTAATTGGTTAAAAAGCGTGTTTGTATTTAACAAATTGACGTCAGTTTTTTATGCGTCTGTCCTGTTATTGATCATGAATTTCGTCATAGCATTGTCAAAGTAGCTGTGGATCCACGAGGCGATAGCCGAGTGGATCCGCAGACTACTTTGACAATGTTGTGACGAAATTCATTAGGGAGCTTAAGCATGCACGTTTTTAAGACGCGGACGTTAACCGGAAGTGAGCTGTTTTCACTTTTAACTTACCCTCAAACAACCACATTCACATTGCTAAGAATCTTTTCTCCTTGAGAGACGAGCAGTATAAAAATCTGGGAGAAAATGCTTTCCTAGCAGGCGAAATGTTTTCTTCCGGTTGCCGTCCGCGTCTCAAAAACGCGCGTGCTTAAGCTCCCTAATATTGTCAATAACAGGACCGACGCATTAAAAAACTGACATCAATTTGTTTTTTCGATAACAAATTGCCGAATTGCCCGCTCTCACTCGCTGACGCGTCGCATGAATTTCAAATTCATGTGTCTGTCCGCATATTGACAATAAAATTTAAGCAATGAGCGCGCGTGAATTTCTGCAGTTATAGTAAAAAACTCAATGGAGACAGAACTAGCGCGCGCTGTTGACGTAGTGATGGCGCGAGCAAAGAGAATTTACACATAGAAACACTCGTGAAAGTTTGGAGAGAACTCGGGAGAACTCGAAAAAGTTACAAATCGAAAGTGGTTTAGCGTGGTATATAGTCTTATCGACAACGATACGCGTCATCAGAGTGGTCAAAATGTTGACCACTGTGATGACGCGTATCGTTGTCGATAAGACTATATACACGCTAAACCACTTTCGATTTTTTTTTACCACAATATCAAAGAAACGAAATCTTTATCTTGACAATTGAAAACACCGACTCGGATTTGAAAGTGCACGCGCTGCATTATGCAAATGACTGCTTGTACGCGTCAGACTTTTCAAAAACGTTTGCAAACTCGCTTAATATGTAGAAACAATTCGAAAAAAATGCTTGGAAAAAGAGTAATGACGCGTACTCGTTATCGATAAGAGTACACACAACGAAAAACCACATTTCGATTTGTTCTTTACCACAATATCAACGTCAAAGAAAATGTTTTTTTTTTCAAAGCGCGAGCTGAAAAAGGCATTGCGTTACACATTGACGCGAGCAGCGTGGTAGGGACTCTTATTTACCACGGCAAATTAGCCAATCGGATGCAATTGTGGTATAATAACCCAAGTTATTCTCGCATTTTGACTGGTTCCCGGCTGTGATCTATTAGAGGACAGATGCACGATTGACGTCATCATTACAAAGTTTTTCCCTCTGCCGTTTTAAAATGGCGGAAAGTTTTGAGAATAAGGATAATATTTTACGTGACTGGGCAAAAGATAAGATACAAAAAAGTCTTGTCGAGGCATTCAACAGGTTCGAGAAGCCAGAAAACGAAAGATAAAGCCGTTTCTTTTTGGAAAATGATACAGAAAAAATTTTCGAGCAGTCTCAGTCGGCAGTCGAGCGAGACTAATGCATCAGTCAATTCCAGCGGTGCCCATCCACCCCCGGGCAACCGCGGGGTATTTGCTCACGTTGTCAGTCCCGGGGTTGGGGAATTAGCAAATTTTATCGCGGCCCCGGGACCAGGCATTAGCATACCCAGGGGCATTTGACACGCGTGTTTTCGAAAGATGGATGAGTTTAATGAAAGGGAAGAACGAGGCCTTTGTCAAAGACTGGCTTGTCCGTCTAGAAAAATCTGTCGATGTTTTTAAAGGTACGTTTTCTCAATTTTAGATATTTCTTCGTTACTTGTAAGCACATAAATATAAGCGACATGGTGAACTATATTTTGTTTATCACAAAACAATCACTGACGTGAGCACTGCGTGAATGACTATTTCGCATTCAAAACTAGCCTAACGATTTTTAAATTCATGAAAGTGGAATTAAAATACTGAAGGATTGCGAATTCAACTGATGTGATCTTCAACACAGATCTTGCGAGCTTAAAATGCGATGCATCATCATTTAAAATGTCTTGATTCTTTACAGCGTCAAGGTGAAAACAAAAATATCAAAAAGTATAAAAAATTTTTTAAAAACAAAATATAAGGAAATAAATATAATCCAAATTAACTCATAGCACGTTCTGTTGTCCTTGAAGTCTTTAATACCATTGCATTAAAATACTGAACAGTTGACCGTTTTATTC
>JAHPZR010009231.1:30000-60000 GCA_019787425.1 Platygyra sinensis | reverse complement strand
GAGAACAAAACATCCTCACCTTGAGGAACAGCTGCCCAAATGCCCGTCCACATTGAAGAGTTGAAAACATCTGCAAAATAAGTGAAGAAAAAGAACACGCACAAAATACGGAAAAGAAAAAAAAAGAAAACGAACGCTGAATAAGCGAGACCGAGATGAAAGACCTTCTCTTTCACCCCAATATAAATACCCTACTAATCACCCACATACCAGCGCACATGCCTAAACAAACAATAGATACCGACGAGAGCATATTTTCCTGCTAATTCCACAGTCAAACGCAGGAAAATACTATTCCTTTTCATTTATTCTTTGCTTTCCCAGTAAAGCGACCAGCGGAATTTGGCAGCAGTATTCTACGCGCGCGCAAGTGCAGATCACGTTGTTATTATGACGCTTTTTTTAGTTCTAAAAGTGCGTTCGCTATGGCGTTGGTGACTTTTTGCTTAGGCTATATTGCCGTGCAGACAATTGCGAAAACAGTTTCAAAGAAGTTTTTTGGAGATAAAAGAGAAGAAAGGTAAGTCATTCAATATTCTGATTAGGTTTACAGTTGCAAGGCTTCTTATCTAGTGAAAGAATTCTTCGAGGTTCGTGTCTTTGCATTTGAAGATACAAGACTGTTGTTTTGAAAGCTACCGTAATACGCTTTTGTCTAGCGAAAAAAGCAAAGACGTCTCGTATGAAAAGTGTTAACAGTAACCATGACAACGTAAAACAAGCAAGGAAACATTTACCGTTTTTCAGGAAGAGAAAGAACATTCCCGACCAAATGTTATCTTTAAGTTCAAGTATGGATAAGAAATATCCAGGCTCTGATGATTACCATGGCAACTAATTAAGTTCTTTGTTTTCATTTCAGTGGCGAGGTACCACAAGAAACTGTGTTGATTGATAAAGACCAAGTAAAAATTGTTGACCGTTGCTGTTCAGAGATAGCTTTTCGTCATTCACTTCTAGGCTCAAGATGAAATATAAAGTCTTTTGTAGAAAGACCTACCGGCTGACCAAATTCGAATTTTAGCCGGCATTGCGGGAGGCGGGTAACCATTGTGTTCCCGGTAATTTCAATTTTCAGCTCTCATGCAGCAGTTCTGGAAACAATTAAATTAAAGGTTTAGCGCCTTTTTTCAGAATCTGATTTGCTCGTGATGTAGAACTTTCAACTGATAGAATGAAAAAAAATTGAAATGGTTTTGTTGCCCAAATCCTCAAACCCTGCTTGCAGAGGCTTTCTTTGTTCCCTCTGTTTTTGATGCGAGAAAGCTGCCGTGGCTTACGTGTAATGATTGTGAACACGCCACATTTTGGACTACTAAACAGCGAACTCTATAAATAAAATAAACAATAATTTTACTTTTCTTCCCGTTCAGCTAGCAAAAATTTCGACCACGTAAAACCATAATGTGCAGTTAATTTTATAAATGCGCGACAGGGTTTGTTGAATATCAGAGGTCTGAAACTATACCAAGGCATATTGAATAAGCTACCTTCAAACAAAAGAAACTTCACTTAAAATTTTACTCAGATGGAATAGTTCCATTTAATCGTTGCAATCATTGTGATCGCTCCATAAAAAGGTAAGCGATCCTTACGACCAACAGCTTTCACGGCATATGATCGCCATCAGGAGGGAGGGGGTGTCTCCAGGCAAATCAGTGGTTTAGTCATAACTACCAGTGTGACGTCACGTCATACATCGGTGATTCTTCTTATGGCGGCCAAAAGGTTTTGGTTTCGTTAACTGAACGAAATGTGGAAATTTCTAACTTTTTGATGATTCGATTACTTTGTTCAATGTTACCCAGGATTCAAAATATATGAAAGACTTCTTTGCAGTAATTTTCGGTAGGATAAGTTATTCGAAAGCCTCATATTTTGAGAAGAAACATACTAACAAGTGCCTGAGACGTCGACAAAGTTTAATGGATTAACAACGTTTTTCCGGAGCCCACGCAGAAATGCGGAGATATCCTGATCCCAGAATAGGAGGTTTGGTTCATGATATATTAAATTTGCTCTGTACTGAGAATTAAGCCTTCAGTACTTATGGTTCGTCTCAACAATCCCTTCAAAGTTAATGGAATGGCATTTTGGAGAGCGACTTCAGAATACCCGGCCGCGATTACGTGACGTAGTCCCGCAGTGGTGTTGCATAGCGATATTCACTGTTTACAAACAAGTCTTTTGATATTTAAATTTTGCCAACCACAGAACAAAAGAATCCTTTGTTTCGAGAGCCACTAAACCTCTGGTTGGCACATTAATGACAATATGAGTATGATGAACGCATCGCCATGAGTATCGTCATTTTATGGGTTGATGAACGTAAGACGAGTAAAACTACTGCTATGAAAGCAAGACGAGTAAAACTATTGCTCTCGCAGTCCCGCCGTGGATAAAATGAATATTAAAACTCGGGGTTTCGGCTCATGGATTATAGAACGAAGTCTTTTCATGTATAGCGCGCTTGTTTCGGCTGATGGATTTTAGAACGAGGTATATTCATGTGTAGCAAGCTTGTTTCGTGTATACATTAAGTTTTTCTCTTTTGTTTCCTTATGCAAATATTTATTGACTGCGGGACTACGGGAGCAGGCATTTAATGTCACGAAATCGTGGCAGAGTATTCTGAAGGTTAGCCCTTCTGGAGCACACAGGCAGTCATCTACCCCACAAAATATAAAAACACAAGCATTCAACCAGCTAACAGCTGGTAAAGATAGACACTCTTGACCTTTCACCAATCCAACAAAGTTTAACACGCGAGAAATCAAACCGACATGTACGCCCTCGCACTCAAAAGGATTGTTGAGCAAAATGGCTCATCACACTGACAAAAACTAACAATGGCTTGAAAGTTATATCAAAAAGGAACAAAACCTCCTATTATGAGATACTTCTGTTGAAAACTTGAAGAGAAAACGGCGGGCGTCTTGGGTGGCCTTTACTTCACCAGAAGTCAACATGGCGGTAACCCCACTTGACCCGATTTGTTTTCAATAAAATTTGGAACAAAAAACGCACACAAAACAACAAACAGTTGTACTCACAGAAAATATGCACTACAAAGCTTGCACATTTATGCCAAATCAGTGAATAATAGCGCAATAATAGCTTGTATTATCCATTTTTCTTTGAAATCAATGGAGTCCCGACGCCAATCCTGGGCAAGCCGAGCGAAGCTTCGACTTGTTGCTATGTGACGTCACACTGGCAGTGATGAGTCGGTCTCTGAATGCTGCTCGAAAACAATAGAGTCACCCCCTCCCTCCTGATCGCCATGTTCATTACAAAATAACAAAACACCTGAAAGAACCCGGATCAAACAACGATGCATTGCATCCAGAAGGGTTTCCATATGATCCCAACCTGCTCAATTGTGCCGTGGAATAGGGATAGTTTTTAAGGTTCCTTTTTGTTTCCACCTAAATTTCCAATGCGTCAATGACCGGCTAAGCAAAAAAAAAACTTTTTTTATAGTTTCACTGTCACAGAAACAAAATAAGGCTAACCCTTATCAGTGCAGCCACCCATCCGAAATTTACTAGAGTACCCTTGCCCCGAAAACTTTAGCCTTCATTTAACAAAAGGGCTTCTAAGATAAGAGGTTATAATAACCAAACAGGTTGAACCAATATTAGTAATGACATGGGAGAATCTGAGCGCGAGGCTCGTCAGCAAGTTTCAATAACTTTTCTTCCTGCAGCAGTTTTTACTATTTTCCTTCCTTAGGAGAAGCAGAGAGATAACAGCTCGCTTGAAAAGCTGGACAGGTGAGCTGTTCAATATTCTGCTCAGGTTTAACTCTGTGAGGCTTGTTAGCTAGCAATAGAATTCTTCTTCTGCCAGATATGTGTCTCTTCATTTGAAAATACAAAACTCTTGTTTCAAAAGCTAGAGTAATACTCTTTTGTCCGGCGTTAAAAAAAGCAGCGACTTCTCGTTTGAAAAACGTTAACAGCAGCGACGACAACGTAAAAGAAGCGAGTAAAGTCTCATGGATTCTCAGGAAAGAAAAAAGTTCCAAGCAAATGCTAACTGAAATATGGAAAAGAAATATCTCTGATGATCACCATAGCAGTTGATGAAGTTCTTTTTCTTTTTCATTTCAGTGGGGAAGTACAACAAGAGATTGTGTTGAATGAAAACGATCAGGTAAATATTATTAACCGTTGCTGCTCATAGAAAGCTGTTCGTCAATCACGTCTAGGCTTAAGATGAAATATATAGTCTTTTGTGGTAAAATAATGTTGATCCGTTCACGTTATTCTTAGTTTTTGTTTTTCCTTGAACCGGGTGTTATTTTTTGGGGTTTGTGCCTCAATTAGGGTGTCAGTTTGTCTTTACTTAGACCCTTCCCGGCACCCACCCATCCGAAATTTACTAGAGTACCCCTCCCCCCGGAAACTTTAGCCTTCATATAACAAAAGGACTTTTAAGATAAGAGGTTAAAATAACCAAACAAGCTGGACAAGAAATAGTAATGACATGGGAGAATTTGAGCGCGAGGCTCGCTAGCAATTGAAAATAACTTTTCTTCCTGTAGCAGTATTTACTTTTTTCTTCCCTTAGGATAAGCAGAGAGATAAAAGCTCGCTTGAAAAGCTGGACAGGTAAGCTGTTCAATATTCTGTTCAGCTTCAACTCTGTGAGGCTTGTTTGCTAGGAATAGAATTCTTCTCCTTCTCGCTCCAGATACGTCTTTCTGCATTTGGAAATACAAAATTCTTGTTTCTGAAACAACAATAATTCTTTTGTCCGGCGCAAAAAATGCGGCGACTGCTCGTTTGAAAATTGTTTAACAGCAGCGACGACAACGTAAAACAAGCGAGTAAACTCTCAAAGTTTTTTTAGAAAAGAAAAAAGTTTCCGACAAATTGATGTTAATTGGAATATGGAAAAGAAATATTTCTGATGATCACCATAGCAACTTATCGGAATTCTTCTCTTATATTTCAGTGGCGCAGTACCACAACAAAATGTTTTGAATAAAGAAGACCAGGTAAATAACCATTGCAATTTAGAGAAAGCTGTTCCTCACTTCTAGGCCCAAGATTAAAAATGAAGTCGCTTCTAGTAAAACCTAACAGCTGACCAAAGTCGATCTTTTAGTGAAAAAAGAAAAATACACTTAGTGTGCGGGAGTGAGGTTACCAGCAACGTGAGTGACACACTCGGCTATTGAATCGTTTGCCGCTTTTTTGTTCTTACCACATTTTGACGTCATCTGTGACTTCTTTATATATAACTGAACAGACGCACGGCAACATGGAATCTATCTGTAAATAAAAAACGCCTGTAAGAACCCGGATGAAGCCCTGACGACGCATTGCATTCTGGTATATTTTTCATGCTAGAGGGGTTTTCATATGATCCCAACCTGCTCAAATGTGCCGCGGAATAGGGTATAGTTTTTGAGGTTCCCTGATCCTTTTTGCCCCCAGCTTTCAGTGCTTTCAATGTTACAGAAACATAATAAAGCTGACCGGGGCGTTTTTTTCGGGATTATCCTTTAAATTCGGGGAATCAATTCAATTTGTGTTTACTTCCTTAACAACCCTCGCGTTACACATCTATCCGAAATTAAGCGGCATATCCCGTCCCTGGAAACGTTTGCCTTCATATAACAAAAGGACTTTTTAAGATAAGAGGTTATAACCAAAAGGTTCTACAAGGATAGCAATGTTGGGGAGGATTTGAGTGCGAGGATCGCTTACATTTTTCGTAAACTTTAACTTTTTTCCCCTTCAGTTTAGTTACGTTTCTCTCTCCTTAGGAGAATGAGAATGACAAAAATAGCAGCTTGTTTGATAAGCTTGGAAGGTAAGGTATACATTAGAAGCAACAAAAGAAAATAAAGCATACAGTTAGATTCACTTCTAAGTTATGCCCTACAAAGTGCAAAGAAAAGTAATATACAGCTCTATAGCTTTAATTTATTAACTTTCTCTTTCCTTAGGAGAATAACGAAGATAACAGTTCGCCTGATAAGGTTGAAATTTCTCCAGAAGTCAAGATTCCACAGAGGAAATATTCCCTTACCGACTTCACTTTTCTCAAAGTATTGGAAAAAGGTGCTTTTAGCAAGGTGAGAATTTAACTCTGAAAACCGTATAGAAAACTGTGACTAAAAGTCGGGGTATAGCCATCTGATCTAATAGCAGGATACTTATAACATAATAGGCCCTTTGCACGATCCGGTCACATGGTACGGAATAAATTATGCTGGGACGTAAATAAGGCAGTGGGACCAAAACAAAGGAACTCGTACCAGTTCAGCCCGGCTTTCCTTTGTTTTAAAAGTCCCACTGCCTAGCTTGCGTCCCAGCGTAATATATTCCGTGCCATGTGTGGTGTACTTGTAAATGACATTGCGTATTGCGTACGAGTATTAGGTGACGTTTCGCGTTAAATTATAGTTCGTTGTGTTGTACATATAGTGTGATTTGACTTATTATATATGAGCCTACAATCCTCGTGGCCGCAGTTAGCCGCCATGTTTTGTGTAAGTAAGAGCTTTGGTGATTGAAGACTAATATTCTTCAGGCAAAAGTCTTCGCTCATTTATAGCAATTTAATCGCCATTCTCAATGGACAAAGTACTCCGTCCGGAGCGCCTGGAAACGGATCCTAACAGCGGCGAAGCTTCGAAAGAATGGCTTCATTGGAAACGAACGTTCGACAACTTCTTGGCTGTCCTACCACAAGGAGACCTCGACAAGCTCTCGGTATTGGCGAATTACGTTTCTCCTTCAATCTTTCAACACATCGAGGATGCACCGACTACGAAGCAGCCGTGGGAATATCACAAGCACTTTTTGTGAAACCTCGAAATGAAATCTTTGCCCGCCATATCCTTGCTACGAGGTGCTAACAGCCTCACGAAACGCTGGATGAATTCCTTCAAGCTCTGAAAACACTCGGCAAGGATTGCAACTTCCAAAGTGTAACTGCTTCTAAATATTGCGAAGAAAGCATCCGGGACGCTTTTATCACTGGCTTACGGTCGCCCTCAATCCGCCAGAGATTATTGGAGAATGATACGTTAGATTTGAAGGCCATATTTGATCAAGCTTGTTCTCTGGAGTAGGCTATGCGTAATTCCGAATCCTACTCTAGTCTTCCTTCATCAGTCAATGCAACAGTTCGACCCGCAGCTACAGAGGATCAGGAGCAGACAGATCCCGGCACACTGGCTGCAGTAGGATCAAATGCCTCTACTTGTTTCTTCTGTGGAAACAGCAACCACCCTCGTTCAAAGTGTCCTGCCGTGATGCAGTTGTTCTAATTGTCAGAAAAAGGGCCATTTTGGCAAAAGTTTGCCGTGGAAAGAAAATAAACAAGAATAAAATTTCGCTGCAGCCTGGTCTCCTACATCCATTTCGAAGTCACTAGGAACTGTTATCATCGAAGGATTGGAAGTCAAAGCCCTCTTTGATAGTGGTAGCACTGAAAGCTTTATTCATCCGAGGTTGGTGGAGAAGGTAGCTCTTACTGTTCATTCTTCAACTGGTACAGTATCCATGTCTACGTCAGTATCTAGTACAGTTAGCATCACTGGTACCTGTGTCGCTACTCTCTCCTACCAAGGACGTAAATATGCAGGCTACAAACTGTCCGTCTTGCCTGGACTTTGTGCTGATCTAATCCTTAGTCTTGATTTCCAATCCCAGCATTTAAGTGTCACTTTCCATTACGGGGGCTCTCAACCACCTTTGGCTGTCTGTGGTTTTAGTAAACTGAATATAGATCCACCTGAGCCATTTGCGAATCTAACTGCAGACTGCCATCCAATTGTCTCGAAGTCCCGGAGGTACAGCCAAGAGGATTCTGTCTTTATTGGTCAGGAAGTGAAAAGATTATTCAAAGAAGGCATCATAGAACCAAGCCTTTCACCAAGGCGGGCACAGGTAGTTGTGACTAAGGATGAAAATCACAAGAAGAGGTAGCGATTGACTACTCACAAACAATTAACAGATTCACACTTCTAGATGCTTTCCCATTGCCCAGAATAAGCGACCTGGTAAACAAGATCGCCCAGTACAGAGTCTTCAGCACTATTGATCTTCGAAGTGCATATCATCAGGTGCCACTCAAGGATAAAGACAAGCCTTATACAGCGTTTGAAGCTCGAGGAAATCTCTATCAGTTCACCCGCCTGCCCTTCGGGGTCACCAATGGCGTAGCCTGTTTTCAGAGAGAGATGATGAAGTTTGTCGATGAGAATGATCTTGAGGCGAGCTTCCCTTACCTTGACAATGTTACTATTTGCGGCAAGGACCAGGAGGATCATGATACTAACATGGAACAATTTCTTGAAGCTGCCAAGCGCAAGAACCTTTGTTATAACACTGAAAAGTGTATTTTCTCAACCCGGCGTCTCCCCATCTTCGGGTACATCATTGAGGAGGGTACCATACGGCCGGATCCTGAGCGTTTACGACCCCTGCGTAAACTTCCCATTCCACACGACTCAAGGTCCATGACCAGGTGTCTCGGATTATTCTCCTACTATTCACAATGGATCCCAAGGTTCTCGGATCGAATCAAGCCAATTGCCTCTTGCAAGTCATTCCCTCTGCCTCCGCCAGCTGTTGAAGCATTTGAAAGTCTCAAGAAGACAATAGAGGATGCTGTTGTCACCGCTATTGATGAGACCATTCCCTTTGAAGTCGAGACAGATGCATCCGAAGTAGCTTTAGCAGCTACTCTCAATCAGAATGGAAAACCTGTTGCCTTCTTCTCACGAACCCTTCAAGGCAGTGAACTGAAGCATGCATCCATAAAGAAAGAAGCCCAGGCCATAATAGAAGCGGTGAGGCATTGGAGACACTTCCTAACTGGAAGACACTTCATCCTGAAAACTGACCAGAAATCAGTATTCTACATGTTTGACAAGCATCACAGAGGGAAGATAAAGAAGGAGAAGTTCTTGCGTTGGAGACTTGAACTATCCTGCTTCAGTTTTGACATCGTCTATCGCCCCGGTAGAGATAACATCCCAGCTGACACACTGTCCAGGGCTACGTGTGCCATGGCCGCTGAAGATTCCCTCTTCAAGCTTCACGAGGCTCTCTGCCATCCAGGCGTCACCAGACTAAACCACTTAATCCGAACCAAGAACTTACCTTATTCTCTCGATGAAATCAAGAAGATGACAAGTCGGTGCCCTGTTTGTTGTGAATGTAAACCTCAGTTCCATCGCCCAGAGAAGGTTCCCCTTATCAAAACCACCCAGCCAATCGAGAGGATCAACATCGACTTTAAAGGTCCACTTCCGACGGATAACAGAAACAAGTACTTCTTTATGGTTGTCGATGAGTACTCCAGGTTCCCATTTGTTTTCCATGTCCTGATGTGCCCACAAACACAGTCATTAGGTGCCTTACATCGCTGTTCTCACTTGTTGGAATGCCGGCATATGTCCATTCAGACCGTGGAGCTTCATTTATGAGCAGAGAGTTACGCGAATTCCTGTCTTCGAAAGGAGTAGCTTCAAATCGAACTACCAGTTACAACCCAGAAGGAAACGGCCAAGCAGAGAGATGCAATGGTGTGATATGGAAAGCAGTTACCATGAGTTTGAAATCCAAGAACCTACCACTCAAGAACTGGCAAGTTGTCCTCCCAATGTGTTGCACTCAGTCCGTTCTCTTTTGTGTACTACTACCAATGAAACTCCACATGAGCGATTCTTTGGTTTCTCACGCCGATCGTCTGCTGGCGCCTCCATTCCTACCTGGCTGGCTACACCTGGGCTCGTGTACATTAAACGGCAAGTACGCACAAGCAAGATGGATACTTTGGTCGATGAAGTGGAACTACTCCAGGCAAACCCTCACTACGCGCATGTGCGCTACCCTGACGGTAGGGAGACGACAGTAGCCACAAAGCACCTTGCACCTAAGGGCCACATGGAAGTTGCTGAGACCCTCCTAGCACCAGAACGTATTCCGAGTAAGCAGAGATCTTGCCCCTTGACACAAGTGTGAATGTTACGCCTGATGCAGAACCATCATCTGTAAATGTTACATCTGATGCAGAAACATCTGTGAATGTTACATCTGATGCAGAAACATCATCTGCGCCCGAACCCGAACCTCAACCTGAGCGTACACCTGTACAGATTGCGGGTGCACCTGCACCTGTTCGTCGCTCACAGCGAGTTCGTCGTCCCGTGCTTAGACTTGACCTTTAAAGGACAGAGTGAATGTGGTGTACTTGTAAATGACATTGCGTATTGCGTACGAGTATTGCGTGACGTTTCGCGTTACATTATAGTTCAGTTGTGTTGTACATGTAGTGTGATTTGACTTATTATATATGAGCCTACAATCCTCGTGGCCGCAGTTAGCCGTCATGTTTTGTGTAAGTAAGAGTTTTGCTGATTAAAGCCTAATATTCTTCAGGCAAACGTCTTCGCTCATTTATAACACCATGTGACCGGATCCTGCAAAAGGTCCATTGTGTCTCTGAGCTAAGGTGTTTCATCACGTGAGAGGAGCTGACTGCCATGTATTTCCTTATTAATATCAAGCCGGGGTCTTTCATTCCTGCCTTTCTCTTTCTAATGCCATTTACTAATTCAGTTCAATTAATTATATTCTTTCTTAAAGCCTGTTATGACTCGAGTTTATGATTTTGTTGTGAACAATAGTGATAATTATAAGAGAACATCAAACGGATTGTAACAATTCTTTTTCAGGATCGTTTGTTTCTCTTGATAGAATTCGTTAGCGGTGGCGAACTGATGTCGCTAATTGTTAAAGAAAGAGGATTTGGTGAAAAGAGGTACGCGTCTCAGTTTAATCCAATAGCCGTAACACCGTAGCCTGCAGCAATGGTGTATTTTGGGGAGCAAGCGCATTTTGATCAAGCCAAACGTCATCTTAGATTTAATTTAAACTTGGAAGAGGTTTTGGGAGAGGCGAAAGGCCCCCCTAGGGTGTAGGGGCTAAGCCCCGACCACCTGATCCCAACATTTTAACTCAACATATCGCAATATTGTTGGGGACAACAATGTTTTAAATGTTGGAGCGTTTGGCCACCCTGTTGTGACCTGTTGGGCTTGTTGAGTAAACAACATCCAACACATCGCAACAGTGTGGCCAAACGCGCGCAGAATATATCCCCAGAAATGTTGCGATATGATACGTTGAATGTCACGATCTGCAAGTGGTTGGGGTTTTGGTCAGTTTGTACTTTTCATTTTAGTATCAAATATTATATAAGTCACAAAAAGCTCGCTGGAATCACTTTACTAATTATCCTAACGTATAATACCACAGATTTATTTGGCTTCACGATAACAATCCCTCTCTTCCCCCCGCCCCCCAAAGAAAACGAAACACGTAAAAAGTGAAACGTGTTGTGACAATTGAGTGTTGTTGGCTTAAAATTTGACCAGTTTGAAACTTGAGCCAACAACACACAGCATGCCGCAGCACCTTGCAACAAGGTGGCCAAACGCGCGCAACATGTTGCGCCCAACAGTATTGCGCTATGTTACATTGAAATGATGCAATCGTTTGTTCGGGGGCTTTAGACTGAAAAGAGGAGTAACAGGGGAGGCTAAGAGGGAGAAGAAGAAAAAATAAGGCATTTCTTCTCTTCTTTTGTTTCAACACCCTCCTCTATCACTTTTCCTAAGGCAACATTGCGGTGAATCTATTCGATAGAGAGCTAATACCGATAACTCCTGAACACACGAAAAACACCTGCTCTGTAGGCTTTAAACACTGTTTTCATTCCTTGCCGTGTTTAGATTTTTGATGTCTTCATTTTTTAGTAATTGAAGTTTTTATTTTCTTCTCTCAATTTAGTTTCTACGCTGCCGAGGTTGTTCTGGCGCTTCGATACCTTCATGGACGAGGAATTATCTACAGATGAGAAGTCTCATTCTTTTTCAAACCAGATATGCCATTTTCTCTTTAACCGCCAATTAAAACTCAAGCGGTTTTCTGGAAAGTGCAACATTCTCTAACTTCCCTGGGCGAAGATATAATGTTTTTGACCAATCAGATTCTAAATCAAAAACCAATTCTGAATTTTTCTGACAATCTTTTGCACGAGTTTCATTTTAAAACGTTGATCCTTTTTTATTTAGAAAAACCAGTCACGGGGAAAAGCGCCATTCGAACATGGCTGTCTGGTTTTCAATTTCCAAATCTAAAATTAGCTTTTTTTTTTTTTTTTAACAGAGATTTAAAGGACGAAAACATCCTTGTAGACAAAGATGGTTATATTAAGTTGGCTGAATTTTGGACTTTGTAAAGAAGACCTTTGTAGGGGGTCCAGTTGTACATTGCGGCTGAGGTAAGTTTTAATCCTTCTGTCAGCCATTTGTCCTTTTGCTGGCTCAGTCATTACGCTCTGAGTTTCTATCGCGTTTCTATCGTTTCTCGGAGTTCTCGGCTGAACCTCAGTACAAATAGCGTATATCTCGTAGAAAATATTAAATGAGTCGCCCCCACTCCAAGTTTTAAAGGTTGCCTTTTCTCACATCTTCTTCCGCCTTGACATGCTCAGATGCCTGCTTATAGCACATGTTGCTATTCATGTCCCAATCGTCGATCAGCCGATTTCCGACACCATCTCAACCATTAACGCACTCAAAATTTCATGAGGAATAACCCCATTCCCGCTTTCGTCCGGGGTCTTAACCGCTCGCATGACATTTAAAGTCTCATCCCCCATGATTTGGGGTAACCTTGCGGAATGATTATATCATCGGCTTGGAAACTGAGAAGCTTTTTGTGTCTTTTTGTTTTCTTGTTCCTGGATAATAAAGAGAAAATGAAGACAATAAAACAGAATTATCAAAAACAATTTTATTACTCCATTGATAAAGCGATTGTAAACTGTCAATCTCTGGTGGTTTTAGACACTGATTAAAGATATTGGAAGGCCGTCCTACGGGACTCGGTTTGTTAAGGTCACCGTCAAAGGTGTGAAGAAAAGAAACCAACGTGTGTCGCGATTCGGAAGCTAGTGAATTTTATAGGATAGTTTCTTAATAGTTCTTAGTATCATTCTGTACAGAAAATGTATTTTCTATAGGAGTTGATTACGGAACGTCAGTGCTCACACTTTGTTTTATATCTCACCTTCGTGTGCATTACTGTTACGTAATACCTGTCAAGTATGCAACACTGATTTCTGTACCACATGGGAGTAAGGTGTCATAGCATATACTGCTATATAGTCCAGTAGCCGTGTGCTTATTTCACTTCTCGCGTCACCAATATAGCTCTACTGTATTCTGCTTTCCCGCCCGCCCGCCCCTCCTTTTCTTTTGTGTTAATTAGCAAGTTTTGCTCTTTGGTTGTTATTTGTTGTTACTTAACTATTCATATTTTCGTCCCATCTTGACACCCGCAGGCCGTCCAAGCTCTTATGCACATGGGGACTGCTTCAGGTGTGGAAGGCCAGGTCACTGGGCCAAAGATTGCAGGGCCTCCAGCTTCTACCCCCGCCCTTTCGGCCAGTACAAGTCGACCGCCTTTGCCCCAGCCTCCACCACCACAAACGCTTCAGGAACCGGACTTAAGGGAATCGGACATTCATGAGGAATACGACAAGTTTACGGATGTACTTCAGGTACTGAATCGTTTTGAAATCGACGAAGATCTAGGACGGAATAACAATGTAAAGGGCAATTTAAAGAAAAATTTAGAATTTTGGGTATTTTTAGGTGCTTCATCCTTCATATTAAACGTAATTAAATTTGGTTATCGCTTGCCTTTCTGGGATGTGCCGCCTGCATATTATTCAAAGAACAACGCTTCTGCCCTGAAAAATATTGACTTCGTAGAGAATTCTATCACTGAGCTACTGGAGTCCGAACGCATAAAGCAATTGTCTTGCAAACCCCTTGTCGTCAATCCATTGTCGGTTTCCGTTCAGCCTAATGGAAAGAAAAGGTTAATTCTTGATTTAAGATATGTTAATCATTTCCTTAAGAAACTGAGGATTAAGTACGATGATTGGAAAATTGCTTCTCTTATGTTTCGTAAGAATGGCTATATGTTTTCTTTTGATCTTAAGAGTGGCTATCATCACGTCGAGATCTTCCAACCACATCAAACATTCTTAGGTTTTTCATGGGAGTTTCAAGGGGAGACGCGGTTTTACGTTTTCACAGTTCTTCCTTTTGGCCTTTCTGTAGCTCCTTATATCTTTACAAAGATACTCCGCCCTTTGGTTGGATGGTGGAGGGCTAACGGTATTTACATCGCGGTATTTTTAGACGATGGCTGGTCCATAGCTGACGACTATAATTCAGCAAATATTATAGCTAGTAGGGTTCGTTCTGACATACATTTAGCCGGATTTATAACAAATAGCGAAAAGTCAATTTGGGAACCAACGCAAATTATTACTTGGTTAGGATTGGTCTGGAACTCCACTCTTGGTACCATTAGTATTACACCCAGGAGGGTCCAAGGTATCGTTGATTGTGTGGCTTTTATTGAAGCTCAAAAATGCACAATTTCGGCTAGACAATTGTCATCATTTGTCGGGAAAGTTATGTCTACATGTCCGGTTACTGGAAATTTACCCAGAATTACTACCAGACACTGTCAGATGACAGTTGCTATTGCTGAGCATTGGGATACACCTATGATTTTAGACGAGTATTGTAAGGATGAAATCGTTTTCTGGAAGGACAATATCCATTTACGCAATTTTAAAAACTGCTTTGTTTTCCGCAAACCTCAGAAAGTAACTTTTTCAGATGCTAGTAATATTGCCTGCGGAGCTGTTTCTTATATCAATGACGGCGAACATGTTTGCCACAAAATGTGGACGCAGGACGAAAGGAGTAGAAGTTCTACGTGGCGAGAATTAAGTGCAATTGAATTCTCACTTCTGTCTTGCCTTCCTATTTTAAGTTCATCACATGTTAAGTGGTATACCGATAACCAGGCCACTGCCAAAATCGTTGAGGTCGGTAGCATGAAACTCGAGTTACACATGCTTGCCTTAAAAATATTCAAGATATGTTACGAACACAGCATTCATTTGGATATTGAATGGGTTCCTAGGGATTGCAATGCCAGAGCAGATTTTATTAGCAAACTGGTGGATTTTGACGATTGGCAGGTCACCGAGGACGTCTTCAAAGACTTAGATAGTCTTTGGGGTCCCCATACGGTGGATTGTTTTGCCACGTATTACAACAGAAAAATCACCAGATATTTTTCTAGATTTTGGAACCCGGGAACGTCGGGCATTGACGCATTTATGCAGTCGTGGGAAGTTGAGAACTGCTGGCTGGTTCCGCCAGTTTATCTTATTCCCAGAACGCTTGCCTATATGTATAGTCAGGGAGCCAAGGGCACCCTTATTGTTCCACTGTGGAAGTCAGCCGTGTTTTGGCCCCTGTTAACCAATATTTATTGCGGTTTCATCCAGGATTTAAGAGTTTTGTCTATGCCTCAAGCTTTGACGCACGGGCGAAATCACAATTCTATTCTGGGTTCACCAACTACTCCGGGATATGTAGTGGCTTTAAGATTGAATTTCGTTCCTTCGGGATAAGAATCTGAAAGGTTGGCCTTTCGGCCACAATCTAGCGAGTGGAATTTGTGCTGACTACGAATAGCACCTTGGCAGTGTTGCGTTATTTATTTCACTTTGATCATTATATATGAGGTAGATGTGCTGACAACGAATAGCACCTTACCAGTGTTGAGGTATTTATTTCGGGCCATGTGTCGATGTGCAGAAGTTGTGTCGATAACGAATAGCACTCCAATAGTGCTGTGTTATTTATTGGCCTTTTTTGATCTTCATTTAATGAATGTAGTTGTGTTGAGAACTAATAGCACCCGGGTTGTAGTACTTATTTCCGTTTAGCCATGAATCAGTGAGTAAGATTGTTCCACTTCTACACCCCTCTGTTATGTGTTTTTCCTTTTGTTTTCCTCAACAGGCCATCTCTGTTCAGTCCTGTTGGGCAAGTCTCTATGGATCTTTAGCTCCCTTCAAGCTGCGCCTCATTACTGATCAGTTTAAAGCCAGACAACCTTCGACAATGAATAGATATTTACTTGAGTGTCGAAAATTTATGCGTTGGTGCAATGATGTTAAGGTTCAATTCGTTTTGCCACTAGAGCCTATTGTTGTAGCGACCTATTTGTCTCAACTTCACAGGAAGACTGGTTCTCCCAGCACTGTTAGTATGGCTTATGCTGCATTAGTTTGGCTACACGATGTAGTAGATGTAACTTGTAGTAATAATCCTTTGAAAACCGGAGTATGTAGAAATGTTGTTGAGGCCGCGAAACGTAATGGCACACAACGGAAGAATAGGAAGCTCCCTCTCTCTGTTGATATGGTCAAGAAAATAGTTGCTAGACATGGCAAGGTAGACGCTAATCTAAAAGATCTGCGAATTTCAGTCATAGTTCTCTTAGGTTTTGCAGGTTTCTTCAGATTCAATGAGTTAGCAAATATCAAAGCTTCGCATATAACTTTCGCAGATGACCATATGTCCATTGTTATACCAAGTAGTAAAACAGATGTCTACAGGGAAGGTAATAAAGCTATTATTGCTAGAACGGACAATGCCACTTGTCCAGTTAATATGGTCCTTAGGTATATGTCTGCTGCAAGAATGGACCATAATGCAGACGGTCTCCTAATCAGGCAGTTAGTATTTCAGAAAAATTGTAATACTTATGTTTTAGGGAACAAAGGAATTTCGTATTCTAGGTGTCGAGAAATCTTTTTGGAAGCTCTCAAGGCTCTAGGTTACGACTCCAAACTTTTTGGGTTACACAGTCTTAGGTCTGGTGGGGCAACCGCTGCCGTAAATTCACCTAACGGTTTAGAAAATAATTTTCATGTGTGCGAACGCAGTGAGTTAAAATGAAAATTAATTTAGTTACATTAGATAATTTAATTAGCTAAGTAAACCCGGCGCGATGAAAGAGCATGTTATGAATTGTTACCGTGGATAAACAAAAAGAATATCTACCTACCAAATGCTCTAATGCTTTAAAAAGCAATTTATGAGCAACACCCTCGCTTAGAAAACAAATAGTTCTCTAAGGGAGGGTGTTGCTCATAAATTCCTGATTTATAAAAGTCAATTCCTTGAAATCTATTTTCCAAGTTGAAATAGTCGTCTTCGTACAGCAGAGAAAGGACTGGGTCCTTGCTTGCAAAGCATTTTCGTCAGATCGTGGGTATCGATTTTAGCCATTTTAGTCTATGATCTAGATGTAGTTTTTGTACTGCGGTTATAAGACGGGTGTGAAACAAAAGCAATTTTTGATTCAAGTATCAGGTCATAAGCAGGGAAGGGAAAATCGCAGATTTGGGGTTAAATGGTAAGGGGTTTGGGAGGCGGACCGAGTGGAGTACCCCCCCCCCCCCTGGGGGGCACAGTGTACAACGTCACCACTTTCACTCACCGTTTTGATTTCTTACGATAAATGACGACGATGATGATGATAGCGACCAGACACACAACTCCAAGAAGAACGCCGAGGACTATCAGCGCGTACTTGTGTGGCGTCCCCAAGTCAGCTCATCTGAGTTGCGGCCGGACGCTTCCGGTGGAGTTGAGGAAGGTTGACCCGACCCGACATCAACCCGTTCGATAAAAGCGTCGCCATGTCCATTCGTCGATGGATTCCCGGCGCCACGTCCACCATTAACGCACTCAAGATTTCATGAGGAATAACGTCATTACCGCTTTCGTCCGGGGTCTTAATAGCTAGCTTGACAGTTAACAGTCTCATTCCCTTCCATGATTTGGGGTAACCTTGCATAATTATTATATCATCGGCCTGCAAACTGGTAAACTTTTTATGGCTTTTTTGTTTTCGTGTTCCTAGATAGTAAAGAGAAAATGAAGACAATAAAACAGAATTATCAAAAAGAATCGAATTGCTCAATTAATAAAGAGATTGTAAACTGAGCATCTCTTGTGGTTTAGACACCGAATTGCGACATTTGGACGCCGTCCTATGGGACTCAGTTTGTTTAGGACACCGTCAAAGGTGAGAAGAAAGTAAACCAACGTGTGTCGCGATTCTGAAGCTAGTGAATCTTATAGGACAGTTTCTTCAATAGTTTTTGGTATCATTCTGTACAGAAAATTAATTTAGTTACACTAGATAATTTAATTAGCCAAGTAAACACGGCTCGATGGAAAAGCATGTTATGAATTGATACCGTGGATAAATAAAGAATACCTACCTTAAGCTATCTAATGTTCTAATGCTTCATTTATTAACGTGAAGTTCTTGAAATCCTTTTCCAAGTTTAATGTGTCGTCTTCGTACAGCACAGAAAGGACTGGGCCTCGCTTGTAAAGAAACTGTCAAAATTTTTAACATCCGTTCTTGAATGCTGTGAAGAAAACCAGTAAAACAAGACTGATTGACGACAAAGATGATTGAAGCTAAATTTTCGGATTGAAAAGTTCTGATTTTTAAACTATTTTAGTTCAGATATCTCCAGGATTGAACGCTAATGAGATTCAAATTCCTTGTGATAAGCATCACAAAGTGTCCTCATTGGTAAAAAGTCACCTAATCACACACAATTCAGTCAAATATGAAGTAGTGTGAAAATCTCAAATAACCCTGTCAAATATGAAGTACTAATTAAACAATACATGCGTTCAATCTTGGAGATAAGTGTTTTAGCTTGTAACACATAAGAAAAAAGGAGTATAGATAAATAAATAAGTAAATGGAAAAATGAATAATCAATTACAACACAAGATACAGTGCGTTACATCGTTTTTCTTACTATTATGGGCTTGAAAGGGGGTTCTATCTGTCTCGCCTCTAACTTGACCCAGTCCATCTCCCTGAAGAATGCATGATCCACAATGCTTTGCTCCCCACTGGCTGTGCGGCCAAGCCTTTCTTCATAGGTCTTTGTCAAAAGCTGCGAATCAATGAAATCAATGAATATCTATCTGGTTTAAAACGCAGCAGTGCTAGCATAATTTGCATATTTTGATAATTATCGGAACATATCTGGGTTTTGACCGGCACGTTGATTCCCAAGTCCGGCAGCATTTTCGTTTGCGGTCCTTTGCATAATTGTGTTTAGACTGCTGAGTATATTTTTGGAAGGGCCCTTGGTCTTTTTATATCCAATATGCTGCTTATTTTTAACATGGTTTGGCCATGATTTTTCTGCGGGACAGTTTTTGTCTGTCTCTTTATCGCGACGACGACATGATATTCTGGATTTTTCCTGCTGTCCTTTGTCACGTGTTTTGCATGTGACATTGGCCAATCTGGCTTCAGCTCGGCCAGCCGATTCGAGGGAAAACTTACAGCTCTCTCAGATAAATGACGGGTCAGAAGCAGCTACAACTGCCGGAGACCGTTCTCCACAGTCAACACTAAAGGGAAAGTACAGGCATCTGATTAGAAGAATGTATTTTTGAACTTATTTGCCTTGGTTTTGAGGAGCACAATTTTAAAAGTAGCATGATTTGAAAAAACGAGACCATAATTTTAGGACAATTTGGCCAAAAAAGAGTAGCGCTACTGACAAACATGCTACTTTTACTAGCACAATCTATAAAAGCCTAACGTGGTATAATCGTGGTACCCAAATCCCACTCAGTTTGATGCTTGGCCGTAACAGATCTCGGTTCAAAAACGGGTTGAATTTTTCTTCTCGTATACACGCCTTTATTCCCTCCCAAGTCCTTTTTGCCCTAAATCTCTCTGGTTGTACTCCTTAGCAGTTTCTTTTACTAGCGTTCACCTGCTGAAAGGATCAGGAAGTCGCATCACTACTTTCTTACCCCTTGAAGAATTTCAAAAGCTTCCAATGAGATGGGCAACGGATAGAACACATCTTCGTTAAGAACAGCTTTAAATATGTCCGGCATATTAACTCCTGGAAAAGGAAGCTGCCAAGAAAAGGAATTGTTAGTATTCGTATTAATTTGTCCCGTTTCCTATGTACGGGACTTTTCTTTTTGTAGGCTCGTTAACCAACCGCTATTCAGGAAAGGAGCCTGCGCTCCCTAGCTCCCTTTTTCTCGTGGAGGAATCTTTAATCTATACAGGACTTGAGAGAGCGGCGATTGTATAGCCCATTTTCTATGAATTCTTTTCCAATGCTGTATCTGATTGGCAATCATTACGTTCTGAAACTGTATTTATCTGGTGCCATGTGAGGGACATATCATGAAAACCAAGTGACTATCAGACTTGTGATAAAAACCAACGCACGCGAGCAGACACATTCAACAAGTCCTTTGAAATGAAATGTTCCTACATACCTCAAACAACATCATCAGGTACATGAGAACTCCTAACGACCACCAATCCACAGAGAAGCCATAAGGCTTTCGGTTAAGTATCTGACATTAAAATCATACGCGACGTATTAGTTAAGGTTAGGACTATTGACATTAGAACCTGAGAAAAACTTGCTATTTGCTTTTGAAAAGACTCGGTGTAGCATGGAAAACAGAATAAGTCAGAAATGTGAGTGCTAGTAACAGTCTCAAAGTTTTAGCAGGATTCTTATGGGCTCTGAGGACACATTTGAATCACGAGAAATCCATGAAAGCAATTTTATGAATAGCAACATGTACTATAAGCAGGCATCTGAGCATGTCAAGGTGGAAGAAGATGTGAGAAAAAGCAACCTTGAAAACTTACAGTAGAAGAGATTCGTTTAATATTTTCTACGAGATACGCTATTTGTACTGAAGTTCAGCCGAAAACTCCTAGAAACGATAGAAACGCGATAGAAACTCAGAGCGTAATGACTGAGCCAGCAAAGAGAACCAATTGCTAGCAAAAGGCTTCAAACTTACCTCAGGCGCCATGTACACTGGACTTCCTACAAACGTCTTTGTTAAGTCCCCAGGTCCCATACCTTCTTTACAAAGTCCAAAATCAGCCAACTTAATATGACCATCAATGTCTACAAGGACGTTTTCGCCCTTTAAATCTGTGTTGGAAAAAGAAACTAGCTAAGTTTAGCTTTGGAAATTGAAAACCAGACAGACATGTTCGAGTGGAATTTTAGCTCGTTCTGCAGGACTAGTTTCTGAATTAAAAAATCAACCTTTGGGACCAAACTCGTGCTAAAGATTGCCATGAAAATTCAAAATTGAGTTTGATTTTAGAAGAATCTGATTGGTCAAAAACATTATATTTTCGCCATAGCAAGTTAGAGAATGTTGCACTCCCAGAAAACCGCTTGAGTTTAATTGGCGGATAAAGAGAAAATGGCATATATATCTGGTTTGAAAAAGAATGACATTTCTCACCTGTAGATAATACCTTGTCCATGAAGGTATCGAAGCGCCATAACAACCTCGGCAGCGTAGAAACTAAATTTGAAATTAAAAAAAAAATAAAAAATTCAATTACTAAGAAATGAAGACAAAATTCAAACACGACAAGGAATGAAAACAGTGTTTATAGCCAGGAGAGCAGGTGTTTTCCATGTGTTCACGAGTTATGGGCCAGTTAGCTCTCTATGGAGTACATTCACCGAAATGTTGCCTTAGGAAAAGTGAAAGGGGAGGGTTTGGAAACAAAAGAAGAGAAGAAATGCGGTATTTTTCCTTCCCCTGCCCCTTAGCCTCCCCTGTTACTCTTCTTTCAGTCTAAAGCCCCGAACAAACGATCACAACATTTCTATGAAACGTATCGCAACATTGTTGGGCGCAACATGTTGCGCGCGTTTGGCGACCTTGTTGCAAGGTGCTTCGACATGCTGTGTGTTGTTGGCTCAAGTTCAAAATGGTCACGGCATTAAAGCCAACAACGCTCAATAGTCACGACGCGTTTCACTTTTTACGTTTCTCTTTTTTTGGCGGGGAAGGGGTTGGGGGAGGGATTGTTATCGTGAAAGTCAGTGATTTCAGCGAGTTTTTTGTGACTTGAATAACATTTGATACCAAAATTAAAAGTACAAACTAACTAACTCTTTGGCCACCTGATTATGACATTTCAACGTAACATATCGCAACATTCGACGCGTTAGATGTTGTTAACTCAAGTTTGGCCGTTTTTAAACTTGAGGTACCTGCACGAAACATGTTTTAACAAGCTCAACACGTCGCAACAGGGTGGCCAGACGCTCGCACAGTGTTGATCATATAATATTGCGATATGTTGCGTGAAATGTTGCGATCAGGGGGTCGGGACTTAGCCCCTACACCCTAGGGGACCCATTCGTCTCTCCCAAAACCTCTTCCAAGTTTAAATCTAAGATGACGCTCGCTTGTTCAAAATGCGCTTGCTCCCCAAAATACACCATTGCTGTAGGTTACGGTGTTTACGGCTGTTGGATTAAACTGAGACGCGTACCAAGATCTCTTTTCACCAAATCCTCTTTCTTTAACAATCAGCGACATCAATTCGCCACCGCTAACGAATTCCATCACAAGAAACAACCGATCCTGAAAGAGAATTGTTACAATCCGTTTGATGCTCTCTTATAATCATCACCATCGTTCACAACAAAAATCATAAACTCCAATCAAAACAGACTTTAAGAAAGATATATAATTAATTGAGCTAAAATTAGTAAATGGCATTACTGAATATTGAGAAAGGCAAGATGGAAAGACCCTTGATATTATTGAAGAAATACATGTCAGTCAGCTCCTCTCACGTGATAAAACACCTTAGCTGACTCAAATGAATGACGGAGGTACATGAAAAGTAACCTGCTGTTAGGCGTTCTGTTTTCCTCCTTTTTTTCCTTTCCCCGCGAAAAAAGAACACCTGATCGCAATTAACACGAAAAGGCTATCTGACAAATATCTTGTGTTTCGTAAAATTATTTATTATATTGGGCATTATATCTGTGTTTATTTGTTTATTTGTTTGTTTGTTTAGGTTATTTTACTCATCGCTTACTTTTTTTTTCAAGTGAAGAAAGATAACAAACTTGGCATAGTAGTTTAAATTATTTTATACAAGAAATAGCAAGTAGCCGGCTTCTTCTTGTTAACATGGCCTGATGCCGGTACTGACCCTCGGCAGAATTTGGGAGAATTTGAAATTCATCAGGTATATCCTAGCCTGCTGTGTTGATGGTTTTCACAAACAACGATTTTAAATTCTCTTAAATTCTTCGAGTCTTGTAGAACGCTAGGGTGTAAAATGTTCTTACATCGCGTTCACATTACGCGGAGAAATTTGAAAACGGAGCTTTATTTCTACAGTTAGGTCTCCCGTCCACACTAATCCGTCACGAAAACGCAGCTTTTCGAGAACGCGCTTCAAACTGGAGGAATTTAAAAACGCAGCTTAACGTTTATGTGTGGACAGAAAACATTTTGAAGACGGAGCTTTTCAAAAACAGTGGCGTCACGATAGTCATAAAGAGTCCCTGCCCGGGTTTGCTTCAAAAACAAATCTAAATTGACCGGTGATTATTGAGTTTTCAAATTTGTCCAGCCTAGTGTAAACGGAAACATTTGACGGGTTTTAAGAATAAGGACGACGTTTTCAAATTTCTCCAGTGTAGAGTGGACGAAGCCTTAGTGGTTTTTGTCAGACAATTACCGCAGTTTGGAAGGCGGAATGGAGCGCTGTTAGAAAAGGATAACCGGATGCTAAAGCCAACACTCTCTTCTCGGTGAATACTTGTTTCACATCACCATTCTTAACCGTCTTTTTCTTCATAATAGTTTTCACGGCAAAAAGCTGATCACTGCCCTTCTTTTCTGCCAACATGACCTGGTAAAAAAGCCAAATACCAAATTAATAATTTCAACTGTAATTCAGTTGACATAAAAGAGATTACCTCTGCAACTAGTTTTGTACTGAACTAGTTAGTCTTTGGAAAAACGAAAAAACGTCGCCATTTCTCAGACCACCTCCAGCCACTGCACACTAATGTCTGATGGTGTGCAATGGCTTAGCCAATCAGATCACAGCATTTGCCTTAGTGTACTCGTAAATTCTACTAATTCATGAAAGTTTTCAATGGCTATACCCCGAGTTTTAGTGACAGTTTTCTATACGGTTTTCAGGGTTAAACTCTTACCTTGCCAAAAGCACCTTTTCCCAATACTTTGAGAAAAGTGAAGTCGGTAAGGGAATATTTCCAGTGTGGAATCTTGACTTCTGGAGAAATGTCATCTTTATCAGGCGAACTGTTATCTCTGTCATCCTTCTAAGGAAAGAGAAAAGTTAATAAATGTAAGCTATCAAAAATTGTTAGACAGCCACTCGCTCAAATTCCATATTAAAGGGAACGAGGCTGTTATGGCGCTTCGATACCTTCATGGACAAGGTATTATCTACAGGTGAGAAATGTCATTCTTTTTCAAACCAGATATGCCATTTTCTCTTTATCCGCCAATTAAACTCAAGCGGTTTTCTGGGAGTGCAACATTCTCTAACTTACTATGGCGAAAATATAATGTTTTTGACCAATCAGATTCTTCTAAAATCAAACTCAATTTTGTATTTTCATAGTAATCTTTAGCACGAGTTTGGTCCCAAAGGTTGATTTTTTAATTCAGAAACTAGTCCTGCAGAACGAGCTAAAGTTCCACTCGAACATGTCTGTCTGATTTTCAATTTCCAAAGCTAAAATTAGCTAGTTTCTTTTTCCAACAGAGATTTAAAGGGCGAAAACATCCTTGTAGACATTGATGGTCATATTAAGTTGGCTGATTTTGGACTTTGTAAAGAAGGTATGGGACCTGGGGACTTAACAAAGACGTTTGTAGGAAGTCCAGTGTACATGGCGCCTGAGGTAAGTTTGAAGCCTTTTGCTAGCAATTGGTTCTCTTTGCTGGCTCAGTCATTACGCTCTGAGTTTCTATCGCGTTTCTATCGTTTCTAGGAGTTTTCGGCTGAACTTCAGTACCAATAGCGTATCTCGTAGAAAATATTAAACGAATCTCTTCTACTGTAAGTTTTCAAGGTTGCCTTTTCTCACATCTTCTTCCACCTTGACATGCTCAGATGCCTGCTTATAGTACATGTTGCTATTCATAAAATTGCTTTCATGAATTTCTCGTGATTCAAATGTGTCCTCAGAGCCCATAAGAATCCTGCTAAAACTTTGAGACTGTTACTAGCACTCACATTTCTGCCTTATTCTGTTTTCCATGCTACACCGAGTCTTTTCAAAAGCAAATAACAAGTTTTTCTCAGGTTCTAATGTCAACAGTCCTAACCTTAACTAATACGTCGCGTATTATTTTAATGTCAGATACTTAACCGAAAGCCTTATGGCTTCTCTGTGGATTGGTGGTCGTTAGGAGTTCTCATGTACCTGATGATGTTGTTTGAGGTATGTAGGAACATTTCATTTCAAAGGACTTGTTGAATGTGTCAGCTCGCGTGCGTTGGTTTTTATCACAAGTCTGATAGTCACTTGGTTTTCATGATATGTCCCTCACATGACACCAGATAAATACAGTTTTAGAACGTAATGATTGCCAATCAGATACAGCATTGGAAAAGAATTCATAGAAAATGGGCTCTACAATCGCCGCTCTCTCAAGTCCTGTATAGATTATAGATTCCTCCACGAGAAAAAGGGAGCTAGGAAGCGCAGGCTCCTTTCCTGTACAGCGGTTGGTTATCGAGCCTACAAAAAGAAAAGTCCCGTACATAGGAAACGGGACAAATTAATACGAATACTAACAATTCCTTTTCTTGGCAGCTTCCTTTTCCAGGAGTGAATATGCCGGACATATTTGAAGCTGTTCTTAACGAAGATGTGTTCTATCCTTTGTCTATCTCATTGGAAGCTTTTGAAATTCTTCAAGGGGTAAGAAAGTAGTGATGCGACTTCCTGATCCTTTCAGCAGGTGAACGCTAGTAAAAGAAACTGCTAAGGAGTACAACCAGAGAGATTTAAGGCAAAAAGGACTTGGGAGGGAATAAAAGCGTGTATACGAGAAGAAAAATTCAACGCGTTTTTGAACCGAGATCTGTTACGGCCAAGCATCAAACTGAGTGGGATTTGGGTACTACCGATTATACCACCTTAGGCTTTTATAGATTGTGCTAGTAAAAGTAGCATGTTAGTCAGTAGCGCTGCTCTTTTTTTGGCCAAATTGTGCTAAAATTATGGTCTCGTTTTTTCAAATTATCCTACTTTAAAATTGTGCTCCTCAAAACCAAGGCAAATAAGTTCAAAAATACATTCTTCTAATCAGAAGCCTGTACTTTCCCTTTTGTGTTGACTGTGGAGAACGGTCTCTGGCAGTTGTAGCTGCTTCTGGCCCGTCATTTCTCTGAGAGAGCTGTAAGTTTTCCCTCGAATCGGCTGACCGAGCTGAAGCCAGATAGGCCAATGTCACATGCAAAACACGTGACAAAGGACATCAGGAAAAATCCAGAATATCATGTCGTCGTCGCGATAAAGAGACAGACAAAAACTGTCCCGCAGAAAAATCATGGCCAAACCATGTTAAAAATAAGCAGCATTTTGGATATAAAAAGACCAAAGGCCCCTCCAAAAATATACTCAGCAGTCTAAACACAATTATGCAAAGTACCGCAAACGAAAATGCTGCCGGACTTGGGAATCAACGTGCCTGTCAAAACCCAGGTATGTTCAGTTAGGAATCTCGAAAGGGTTGTTCGTTGCTATATTGTTTGTGAAACGATGGAAGATTATAAAGAAGGATGTTCAATGGTGTGGGCAAACTATGTCTCCTTGCAACTGTATTGTTGGGCTATACTTAAAGGGTACTTGTGACGTCATATCAGTTACCATGGCAACACACAAGGTCCACAAAAGCGTCCTCTAAATTTCAGTTTTTCTAAATTATCTGAGAAACTAATTCGGTGACCTACCATTTTTATTTCTTTGTTAGAAAGTTCCCTAAATTCTTTAACTTTTCAGACAGTAAGGAAAAAAATTATCTAGTAGAATTAAATATATTTAAAGAAAACGCGTTTTATGGCTTACAGAAAATTCCACTAGATAATTTTCCCCGAAACTTTTATATCTGAAGTGCCATCGTGAATGGTGCGTGCATGCAAAAAATAAAGATAGGTCACCGAGCAAACTTTCGAGCTAAAAACAAATGTTTTCCGCAGATTTTATTTCCGGTTCGCGCGATTTTACGCAGCATTAACTTCCGGTGTGCTGATTTTAATACTGATTCAGCTGACGCGTGCATCTTAGATATGGCGTGTGTCGATTGCGCGCGCGCGTGCACCTAAAAACCCTTTCGAGCCTCCTTAATTATCAAAATATGCGAATTATGCTAGCACTGCATGCTGCCTTTTAAACCAGATCGATATTCATTGATTTCATTGATTCGCAGTTTTTGACAAAGAACTGTGAAGAAAGGCTCGGCTGCACAGCCAGTGGTGAGCAAAGCATTGTGGATCATGCATTTTTCAGGGGGATGGACTGGGCCAAGTTAGAGGCGAGACAGATAGAACCCCCTTTCAAGCCCATAATAGTAAGAAAAACGATGTAACCTACTGTATCTTGTGTTGTAATTAATTATTCATTTTTCTATTTACTTATTTATTTATCTATACTCCTTTTTTCTTATGTGTTACAAGCTAAAACACTTATCTCCAAGATTGAACGCAAGTAGTGGCAAGAACTTCATGCTACCCCACATTTAGAGCACACTCCCATATTGTCTTATCCCATATATATATCCATATATAGAACGTCGCATCCATATATGGATATGTGGGCTAGCATGAAGTTCTGACCCAAGTATTGTTTAATTAGTACTTCATATTTGACAGGGTTATTTGAGAATTTCATACTACTTCATATTTGACTGAATGGTGTTTGTTTAGGTGACTTTTTACCAAGGAGGACACTTTGTGATGCTTATCATAGGGAATTTGAATCTCATTAGCATTATATCCTGGACATATCTGAACTAAAATAGTTTAAAAATCAGAACTTTTCAATCCGGAAATTTAGCTTCAATCATCTTTGTCATCAATCTTGTTTTACTGGTTTTCTTCACAGCTTTCAAGAACGGATGTTAAAAATTTTGACAGCTTCTTCACAAGCGAGGACCCAGTCCTTTCTGTGCTGCACGAAGACGACACATTAAACTTGGAAAAAGACTTCAAGAACTTCACGTTAATAAATGAAGCATTAGAGCATTAGATAGCCTAAGGTAGGTATTCTTTGTTTATCCACGGTATCAATTCATAACATGCTTTTCCATCGAGCCGTGTTTACTTGGCTTACTAAATTATCTAGTGTAACTAAATTAATTTTCTGTACAGAATGATACCAAAAACTATTAAAGAAACTGTCCTATAGGATTCACTAGCTTCCGAATCGCGACACACGTTGGTTTACTTTCTGCTCACCTTTGACGGTGACCTAAACAAACTGAGTCCCGTAGGACGGCGTCCAAATGTCGCAATTCAGTGTCTAAACCACAAGAGATACTCAGTTTACAATCTCTTTATTAATTGAGCAATTAGATTCTTTTTGATAATTCTGTTTTATTGTTTTCATTTTCTCTTTATTATCTAGGAACACGAAAACAAAAAAGCCAAAAAAAGTTTACCAGTTTACAGGCTGATGATATAATAATTATGCAAGGTTACCCCAAATCATGGAAGGGAATGAGACTGTTAAATGTCAAGCTAACTGTTAAGACCCCGGACGAAAGCGGTAATGACGTTATTCCTCATGAAATTTTGAGTGCGTTAATGGTGGACGTGGCGCCGGAAATCCATCGACGAATGGCACATAGCGACGCTTTTATCGAACGGGTTGATGTCGGGTCGGGTCAGCCTTCCTCAACTCCACCCGAAGCGTCCGGCCGCAACTCAGATGAGCCTGACTTGGGGACGCCACACAAGTGCGCGCTGATAGTCCTCGGCGTTCTTCTTGGAGTTGTGTGTCTGGTCGCTATCATCATCATCGTCGTCATTTATCGTAAGAAATCGAAACGGTGAGTGAAAGTGGTGACGTTGTACACTGTGCCCCGAGGGGGGTACTCCACTCGGTCCGCCTCCCAAAACCCTTACCATTTAAACCCAAATCTGTGATTTTCCCTTCCCTGCTTATGACCTGATACTTGAATCAAAAATTGCTTTTGTTTCACACCCGTCTTATAACCGCAGTACAAAAACCATATCTTTTTTGAGACTAAAATGACTAAAATCGATACCCACGATCAGACGAAAATGCCGGCTTTGCAAGCGAGGACCCAGTCGTTTCTCTGCTGTACAAAGACGACTATTTCAACTTGGAAAAAAGATTTCAAGGAATTGACTTTTATAAATCAGGAATTTATGAGCAACACCCCCCTTAGAGAACAATTTTTTTTCTAAGCGAGGGTGTTGCTCATAAATTACTTTTTAAAGCATTAGAGCATTTGGTAGGTAGGTATTCTTTTTGTTTATCCACGGTAACAATTCATAACATGCTCTTTCATCGCGCCGTGTTTACTTAGCTAATTAAATTATCTAATGTAACTAAATTAATTTTTTGTACAGAATGATACTAAGAACTATTAATAACTATTACCGTAATATACAAGTCAGTGACAAAAAACATTTTTTATTAATTAACTATTAAGAAACTATCCTATAAAATTCAATAGCTTCCGAATCGCGACACACTTTGGTTTCTTTTCTTCCCACCTTTGACGGTGACCTTAACAAACCGAGTCCCATAGGACGGCCTTCCAATATCTTTAATCAGAGTCTAAACCACCAGAGATTGACAGTTTACAAACGCTTTATCAATGGAGTAATTACATTGTTTTTGATAATTCTGTTTTATTGTCTTCATTTTCTCTTTTTTATCCAGGAACAAGAAAACAAAAAGACACAAAAAGCTTCCCAGTTTCCAAGCCGATGATATAATCATTCCGCAAGGTTACCCCAAATCATGGGGGATGAGACTTTTAAATGTCATGCGACCCCGGACGAAAGCGGTAATGGGGTTATTCCTCATGAAATTTTGAGTGCGTTAATGGTTGAGGTGGTGTCGGAAATCGGCTGATCGACGAATGGGACATGAATAGCAACATGTGCTATAAGCAGGCATCTGAGCATG
>JAHPZR010009231.1:20000-25000 GCA_019787425.1 Platygyra sinensis | reverse complement strand
GTCGGTAAGGGAATATTTCCTCTGTGGAATCTTGACTTTAGGAGAAATTTCAACCTTATCAGGCGAATTTAATATTTATTGTAAGGCGCAGTTGAATATCTTTATAGAAACTGCGCGGTATAAATTTCAATTTATTATTATTTATTACTGTTATCTTTGTCATTCTCCTAAGGAAAGAGAATAGTTAATAAACTAAAGCCATAGAGCTGTATATTACTTTTCTTGACTTTCTTTGTACTTTATAGGGCATTACTTAGAAGAGAATCTAACTGTATTCTTTATTTTCTTTTGTTGCTTCTAATGTATTGTAAGTATTACTTGTGCGAATTGTAAAGGCAATATAGATATTGTTAGTGATGATAATGAATTAAGAAAATAAATTAAATAAAAAATAATAAAAGTCCTTTTGTTATATGAAGGCTAAACTTTTCAAGGCCGGGGTAATCCAGAAAATTTCTCAGTGATGGCTGTGTGTGGCGAAGGGTTTTAAAACCGTAAACTCAAATCGAAAAATAACACTCCGTTCAAGGAAAAACAGAAACTATAAGAATAACGTTAGTGGGTCAACTTTATTTTTTTTCTGAAACATCGAAAGCATATAATTTGTTTTTCGTCTAGGGGGCAAAAAGGATCGACAACCTCAAAAACCATACCCTCTTAAGCGGCGCGATTGAACACGTTGGGATCATATGAAAACCCCTCAGGCGTGTAACGATCAGCTAAAACTGGGAATATCCGAGATTACATATTCGCCAATTTTCAAAAGTGCGCGTGTTGTGAAAAATATTTGAACGATAATGAACACAATAGCCTCCATTTGGCGCGAACATATGCCCGGATATTCGTCCTTGACCATTATCTGTTCCTCAAATCTCAAGGAAAAACTGTTAGGTCAAATGGTGGCTATTGTTTACATATCAGGTCAGTGTCTTGATATCCCAGATATTAGGACGATAAACGCGGCTTCTGATTGGCTAACTGGAACTCAATGGTTACCTCACTCCTGCACACGAAGTGTTTTTTTTAACTAAAAGTAGGACAGCTGCTAGGTTTTACCAGCAAAGGCTTCATATTCTATCTCAAGCCTAGATTTGAAGGAGGAACAGCTCTCTCTAAATAGCAATGGTTATTTACTTGAGACATTTTCTTGTTGCACTGTGCCACTGAAATAACAACGAAGAATTCTGTCAGTTGCTATGGCAATCATAAACAGATACCTGGAAGAAGAAGAGAAAGAGGAACAACAACAACAACAACAACAACAACACCAACTAGCTACCACTGAAGTCTCACAGATATTACACAAACCAAAACAATAGCTTACCTTCCAAGCTTATCAAACAAGCTGCTATTTCTGTCATTCTCATTCTCCTAAGGAGAGAGAAACGTAACTAAACTGAAGGGGAAAAAAGTTAGAGTTTACAAAAAATATAAGCGATCCTCGTACTCAAATCCTCCCCAACATTAATATTCTTGTCTAACGTTTTTGGTTATAACCTCTTATCTTAAAAAGTCCTTTTGTTATATGAAGGCTAACATTTCCAGGGACGGGATATGCCACTTAATTTCGGATAGATGTGTAACGCGAGGGTTCTTAAGGAAGTAAACACAAATTGAATTGATTCCCCGAATTTAAAGGATAATCCCGAAAAAAAACACCCCGGTCAGCTTTATTATGTTTCTGTAACATTGAAAGCACTGAAAGCTGGTCATTTACACACTAGCTGGGGCAAAAAGGATCAGGGAACCTCAAAAACTATACCCTATCCCGCGCACATTAAAGGAGCAGGGATCATACGAAAACCCACTAGTATGAAAAAAATATACCAGAATGCAATGCGTCGTCAGGGCTTCATCCGGGTTCTTACGAGCGTTTTTTATTTACAATTATAACATAGCTAGGACCCTGCGCGCGCTTTGATTGGACAAAAACCTATGTTTTATCAGAGTATAAAACAGAAAAAGCGTGTTTTATCGTTTTGCCCGCGTAAAATCTATATCATAAAGCAAATGAAGAAGCCTAAGCCGTGTATTACACTGTGATAAAACACTTTAGTCATTTGAGAACACTCGAGAAATGTAGAAAACACTCGCCTGCGGCTCGTGCTTTCTACATTTCCCTCGTGTTCTCAAATGCCTGTCGTGTTTTATCACAGTGTAATACACGGCTTAGGCTTCTTTATTTGTTAAATAGATTCCATGTTGCCGTGCGTCTGTTCAGTTATATATAAAAAAAGTCACAGATGACGTCAAAATGTGGTAAGAACAAAAAAGCGACAAACGATTCAATAGCCGAGTGTGTCACTGATGTTGCTGGTAACCTCACTCCCGCACACTAAGTGTATTTTTCTTTTTTCACTAAAAGATCGACTTTGGTCAGCTGTTAGGTTTTACTAGCAAAGACTTTATTTGTCGTCGCTGCTGTTAACAATTTTCAAACGAGTAGTCGCCGCATTTTTTGCGCAGCACAAAAGAATTATTGTAGTTTCCGAAACAAGAATGTTGTATTTCCAAATCATTTGGAAATACAAAATACAGAAAAAAAAGTAGTACAGAAAGTACAGAAAGACGTATCTGGAAGGAGAAGGAGAAGAATTCTATTGCTAGCAAACAAGCCTCACAGAGTTGAACCTGAACAGAATATTGAACAGCTTACCTGTCCAGCTTTTCAATCGAGCTTTTATCTCTCTGCTTATCCTAGGAAAGAAAAAAGTAAATACTGCTACAGGAAGAAAAGTTATTTTCAATTGCTAGCGAGCCTTGCGCTCAAATTCTCCCATATCATTACTATTTCTTATCAAGCTTGTTTGGTTGTTATAACCTCTTATCTTAAAAGTCCTTTTGTTATATAAAGGCTTAAGTTTCCAGGGGAGGGGTACTCTAGTAAAATTCGGATGGGTGGGTGCCGGGAAGGGTCTTAGTAAAGGCAAACTGACACCCTATTTGAGGCACAAACCGCCAAAAATAACACCCTGTTCAAGGAAAAACAAAAACCTAAGAATAATGTGAACGGGTCAGCATTATTCTACTACAAAATAATATATATTTCATCTTGAGCGTAGACGTGAATGACGAACAGCTTTCTATGAACAACAACGGTTAATAACATTTACCTGATCGTTTTCATTGAACACAATCTCTTGCGGTACTTCGCCACTGAAATGAAAAAAAAGAACTTCATTAATTGCCAAGGTGATTGTCAGGGATATTTGCTTTTCATATTTCAGTTAGCATTTGCAGGGAACTTTTTTCTTTCCTGAAAATCCGTGAGAGTGTACTCGCTTCTTTTGCGTTGTCGTCGCTGCAGTTAACGTTTTTCAAACGAGAAGTCGCTGTATTTTTAACGCTGGACAAAAGAGTATTACTGCAGCTTTTGAAACAAGAGTTTTGTATTTTCAAATGAAGAGACGCATCTGGAAGGACGAAGAGAAGAATTCTATTGCTCGCTAACAAGCCTCACAGAGATAAACCTGAACAGAATATTGAACAACTTACCTGCCCAGCTTTTCAAGGGAGCTGTTATCTCTCTCCTTCCCCTAAGGAAAGAAAATGGTAACTTTTGCAGGAAGAAAAGTTGTTGAAAGTTGCTAGCGAGCCTCGCGCTCAGATTCTCCCATGTCATTACTAATCTTGGTTTAACCTGTTTGGTTATTATAACCTCTTATCTTAGAAGCCCTTTTGTTAAATGAAGGCTAGTGTTTTCGGGGGAAGGGTACTCTAGTAAATTTCGGATGGGTGGCTGCACTGATAAGGGTCAGCCTTATTTTGTTTCTGTGACAGTGAAACTATAAAAAAGATTTTTTTTTGCTTAGCCGGTCATTGACGCTCTGGTAATTTAGGTGGAAACAAAAAGGAACCTTAAAAACTATACCCTATTCCAGGAGGGAGGGGGTGACTCTGTTGTTTCGAGTATCTGTCAGAGACCAACTCATCACTGCCAGTGTGACGTCACATAGCAACAAGTCGAAGCTTTGCTCGGCTTGCCCAGATTTGGCGTCGGGACTCCATTGAATTCAAACAAATAAAAGGATAATGCAGGCTATTATTGCCCTATTATTCACTAATTTGGCACAAGTGTGCAAGTTTTGTAGTGGATGTCTTTGAGTAAAACTGTTTGTTGTTTTGTGTACGTTTTGGTTCCAAATTTTATTGAAAACAAATCGGGTCAAGTGGGGTTACCGCCATCTTGACTTCCGGTCAAGTAAAGGCCACCCAAAACGCCCGCAGTTTTCTCTTCAAGTTTCCAACAGAGGTACCTCATAAGAGGAGGTTTTGTTCCTTTTTGATATAACTTCCTAGCCATTGTTAGTTTTTCTCAATGTGATGAGTCATTTTGCTCAACAATCCTTTTGAGTGCGAGGGTGTACTCTCGCGTGTTGTACTTTGTTGGATTGGTGAAAGGTCAATAGTGTCTGTGTTTACGATTGCGTGACATTAAACGCTTGCTCCCCTCGTCCCCCAGTAGTGTTGTATTTTATGGGTTGATGAACGTAAGGCGAGTAAAACTATTGCTATGAAAGTAAGACGAGTAAAACTATTGCTCCCGCATTCCCGCAGTGGCAAAAATGAATATTAAAACTTCGGGTTTCGGCTCATGGATTATAGAACGAAGTATTTTCATTAAACTTTGTCGACGTCTCAGGCACTTGTTAGTATGTTTCTACTCAAAATATGAGGCTTTCGAATAACTTATCCTACCGAAAATTGCTGCAAAGAAGTCTTTTATATATTTTGAATCCTGGGTAACATTGAACAAAGTAATCGAATCATCAAAAAGTTAGAAATTTCCACATATCTTTCAGTTAACGAATAAATAGGCCGCCATATCGAAAATCACCGGTGTGTGACGTGACGTCAAACTGGTAGTTATGACTAAACCACTGTTTGCCTGGAGACACCCCCTCCCTCCTGCCCTATTCCACGGCACAATTGAGCAGGTTGGGATCATATGGAAACCCTTCTGGATGCAATGCATCGTTGTTTGATCCGGGTTCTTTCAG
>JAHPZR010009231.1:7500-12500 GCA_019787425.1 Platygyra sinensis | reverse complement strand
AAGAAAATTTTGTAATTCAGCTCGTCTCCCTGATTAATAATTTTATATTGCTGCTTCTGTTTTGTTCCCTAGAATATTTGGTGCAAAATTACCTTGGAAGAGAAGGCCGAGCCCACATGACAAAAAAAAATACATATATACTGTATATGTGAGCGTCCATATTAAAAATATCTATAAATCCCTTTAGCCATTAACCCGTAGCTCTCGGAAAACTGCTAATGAACTATTAAATGGGAATCAAACACTGTGAAGTTCACGTTTCTATTTAATCGCAGGTAGCCCAAGCTCGATACATATACAGCTGTTTTGACAAGGGTTGTCCCACAAGAGTGTAAAAACGTACGCGACGATGCCGATTGGTATTATGGGTAGTAAGCATTAGGCTTTGGTTGATTGATGTTTAAGGTGATTCCTGAGAAATAAAAATTACCGATGATTTTTTTTTAAACTTTCTCTGAATGTTCCCTACAAAGCACTGTTTCGAAAAATGAAATAAAAATAGGTCACCATTCTCGCAAAAGAGATATGATGGGCCAATCTTGCCCCATTTATGCTGTACTCGTGCTAATCTTGCGCGTTATTCATTGGTCCACGTTACATTTTGCGGTAGCTGAAAGTTCAGTTTATCAAAGTAATGCTCGGAGGAAAACTTGACAGGAAGAAAGTATGGAACATATGGAACAACATCACATAAAATTTGTGGAAAAAATCGCACCATTTAAAACGAGATGGACGAAATGCGTTCGTCGAGTCGATGTTTTCGTGGTCATAATTTGCATCCTGGAGTAACGGTTTTGTGCACGCTTTCAGCTATATCTTTTTTTCCTTCCGATAATTTTTTTAAATTCTTTTTCAGATTAAAGAGGATAACAAGGGCCCTATTATTATGCAATAAAAAATGTAGGTCACCATGCTCGTTTAAGAGAAAACGAGCTTTTATTTCGCTGTCAAGCCTTGCTTGTGGGAAATTTCTTAAAGTTTTGCACGTGCACGCGCTCACTTGCGCGCGCTAATGACGCAAAAATCGTGCGAAGTAGGGATGCGCAATGCAATACTGAGGAATCACCTTAAGGCGATTTAGCAACAAGGAAGGAGGAAGCACGAATACACGTGTTTGTGTTGTTTCCTTCCACCACGTTGAAACACCATGAGGCTCAATCAAGCGCTAGCAACCGTAAAAAAACACTATTACCCATAATAACTTTCGCATTGTCCCGTAAGATTGTCCCCTTTTGTAAGACAACCTTTCTCGAAACTCTATTTCTTGATTGGCCTCCATGCTGTCACGCAATTTGCCTGATTTGCATATTTACAAGGGTTTGTAAGGGGAGAGAGATAGAGCCGAAAATTGCGAAAAATTGCTGTTGAATTTTAATATAAATTGCTTACCTGAACAGGCTGAACTCCAGTGGTGCTTCTTGCGCGTTCTGAGTGGTTTCCTAGCGGATTTGTTGCGTTTTTATCAAGTTAAAATTCCATCGTTTGCTCTCTCTTTCAAAATTTTACCAAGGTTTTGGTATTCGAGCCGAAAGCCGAGTGGACCGCATGACGGAAAGCGGCTATAAAATCCCCCCAAGGGCTATGGTCGCCCCAAATTTCCCATAGAACCCCAGTAACGGACCGTCACCTTCCGGGTTGGTAAGAAATTTGAACCTGAGGCTTCTTCACTTAACTTTCTTACAACGATGTGGTTAACACGACAAAGCCGTAATGTCTGTTCTGCTACCCAACAAACGGAGGCGGGTTTTGGCTGGAATACAAAGGGACAAGGTACCAGGCCAGTGGAGTGGCCCCGAAGGGAAGGCGGTGACCCGACAGACGGATCGGTGCTTGGACGGTTGCTATGGAAACCGACACCAAACCGAGAAGGTGAAAAAGAGGATGGATCCAAGCAACGTGAGGGGTAGAGGACCTGGTGCCTGGCACTTTGTACTCCTCGGCAAAATAACGAAAGGCAAGCGGAAGGTTTAGCGGACGCGGTGGTGAAGTATAATGACTTCAATCACAGTCAAATGGACACAGCAACGCGAACTATGGCGACGAGACTAACTGCGAAGCTACCTGACAAAGAGTAACTTGAAAGGTACGCACGCAAAAGGTAGGTGTCGCTGGACCGCCGGCCTAGAGTTCTGAGTATCCTGTCGAAATAGGCCGGCTCCGCTCCCAGAAGCTGCTGAACCGATAAGAGAGAGTCTTGCTTAAAACGTTCCCGTCGACTCAAGCCGACGCGAGGATGGTGCGAAAGCGTTCAGTTACATGGCGGTGGGGGAGTTCGGTACTATCAGAAGAGACGGACACATGGCTTGCAAGGCTGTCCGACGCCGATGTTGAAAGTTGGAAAACGTGGAACGCAGAACAGAGCACGTGGTCGGCGACGGAACTTCTGTGCAAAAAGGATCGGACTCTCAGTCCTTGAAAGAGAGCAGCACGTTCGAGAGATGGAGTTGGTAGTTGACGGCCCCAGCCTTCAGAGACAGGAAGCCGCTTTCCGTCAAGCGGTCCGCTCAGCTTTCGTCTCGAGTACCCAACCTAGGTAAAATTTTGAAAGAGAGAGCAAACGGTGGAATTTTAACTTGATGGAAACGCAACAAATCCGTTAGAAAACCACTCAGAACGCTCAAGAACCACCACTGAAGTTCAGGTAAGCAATTTTTATTAAAATATATTCAACAGTAATTTTCCCAATTTTGTGACGATAGGTTTCTACTGTGACGATAAGTTTTTCCTGCGAGCGCTGTAATTTCTGGCTGAACGGAGAACTGAACTGACAACTGGGGGAAATCTAGCTCTGGAGAGCACTGCTTTGCTTGCGGGAACGGAATCTCGTCACGAATTCCTGGTACACGGGGATCTACTTCGATGGTCTTCACTACGGACGTCAAGGAAGAGACATAACTTGGTCCAACAGTAGTTTATTCTGCACTCGGCTGAGTGATCGACGATGTAATCGCATATGGTTGGCGAAATGGTGCAAAATTCACAAAGTTTATATTCATTCACATTCAATGCTGTTATTGTTATTCACGAATATATTTATTCACATTCAACAACCGAGTTACGTTCAAGAAATATATTTATTCACATTTAACGGTGTATTTCTTATTCACGATTATATTTACTTACATTTACGAGATGTCTTCATTCACATTCAACGCGTTATATTCGTTCACATTCACGATCGAAATATTCATTCAACATTTTCTGCGCACCACCTTTGCGCATCATTAGGTCCTAGCTCCCGCTCTATAATTTCTGAACGCAACATGGCGGACGGAGGGTGACTAAAGACGTAAGACCCCAAACACAAGTGTTACATGGGCTAAACTGGAGCTATGGACAGAGTTAAGCTCAGGCTTCTCGATAATTTTCAATAAGTTAACTAGACAATCTCGTAGAGATCATTTGTATCCCTTGGTGTCGGGACACCTTCTTTGTACTGTGTCGCGAAAACTCAGACCTCAGACCCCTCGAAATTAAAAAAAATTAAACTCGAATTAATTCTTATCACCTGAAATGTTTTAAGGTCACTCAATGTTCATATAGGCAACAGCCATGCTGGAAAGGAGCGAGATGTTTGTCTTCTCCGTTTTATCGCTGTCACGTCGATCAAACGATGAAAAACTAACAAGTTTTAAAATATAAGCCGACACATTTGCTGGCGAATATTTTACGGAAGAAATAGAAAGACAGAGTCGATATAATGTTTTTCAAACTGAAGTCAGTTTTGCATGATGCACCGGACGCGACAGCGATAAACCGGAGAAAGATATAAACATCTCGCTCCTTTCTAGCTGTTACCTATGAACATGGCGTGACCATAAAACATTTTAGGTGATAAGTAGCCTGCGTGGCAGGCCGTACAAAGGGAGCAAAATCAAAATAAGCGCGGGAGGGAGAAGGTACGCGATCCCTACCGCAATCCTCCCGCGTCCGATCTTCTCTCGCTTCACGCGCTCGTCTCTCCCCTTTTCCTCGCCTTTGGACGCCTGCCATGCAGGCTAGGTGATAAGAACTGAGAATGGGTCTGAGGCCTGAGTTTTCGTGACACACTCATCTTGTATAGCAGGAAAAGTCTACATTTAAAAATGATTTGTAGCCAGGTGGTTACATGATAAATATAAAAAAACGCTTAACGTTTCGCCCACTAACACAAGCCTAAATAAAAATATAATGAAGTGACAAGTTATATCTGGTCTTTATTTAAGATCCCTATAGTTGCTTGAAAAACCGAATAAATTAGAGTCAAGGCTCTACACTCTTGAGGCAGGTACAAGCCGTCATGGCGATTGAGTAGGCTTCTGCACGTGTTAATTTCCCAAGCCTCTAAGAGGCGTCGTTTTTGCCAACTTGTGTTGGTACGTAATACTGCGAATGATTCTCACAGATATTATGACCAGAAGTAAACAATGTTCGGCGGATGCAGATTTCTTGGGATGTTTTTGTTCGACCGCATTTTGGCGTCATTTTTACTAGCAACTTCATTATATTTTTTATTACCCTGGAGAAGGTTTACGTTAGTAGCCGAAACGTTTGGAGTTTAAGATTTTTCTAATAGCTTTTAACCAGTGTAACATTTTATATTTATCATGGAACCACCTGGCTCCCTTTCTATGGCCTGCCACGCAGGCTACTTATCACCTAAAATGTTTTATGGTCACGCCATGTTCATAGGTAACAGCTAGAAAGGAGCGAGATGTTTATATCTTTCTCCGGTTTATCGCTGTCGCGTCCGGTGCATCATGCAAACTGACTTCAGTTTGAAAAACATTATATCGACTCTGTCTTTCTATTTCTTCCGTAAAATATTGCCAGCAAATGTGTCGGCTTATATTTTAAAACTTGTTAGTTTTTCATCGTTTGATCGACGTGACAGCGATAAAACGGAGAAGACAAACATCTCGCTCCTTTCCAGCATGGCTGTTGCCTATATGAACATTGAGTGACCTTAAAACATTTCAGGTGATAAGAATTAATTCGATTTTAAATTATTTTTAATTTCG
>JAHPZR010009231.1:0-2500 GCA_019787425.1 Platygyra sinensis | reverse complement strand
AAATACGGCAATTCTTATAACATAGTTTTTATGAAATAGTTTTCCTTTAATCTTCATCTTGCAGACCTGCTGGCTAAAAAGCGAAGTCCTTTCAGCGGCTGTGGTGTGTGTTCATAATAATTTCCGCCATCTTTGGTCCTGACAGTGAATACTTACTCTTTCAGCAATTCATAGAGTTGAGCAGAACGTATTTCTTCAGCGTTCCTGAGCTCTACCATCCTTTGAAGAAAGGGTTTTAGCAGGCGTACGTCTCTGTCGGTTTTTGCTCTCGTGTTTTTGTTTTCTTGCTCATCTAGGAAGTCATATTTTGTTCTTTCAAGGAAAGCAAATCTTGGCACTTCTCAAGTTCCATTTTCAGTGCATTTTGTTTTTATTATGGCTCCTGGTTTTTACAGAAAGCCGCGCTTGTCGACCTCCACTGTGAAATATTACCGTCGTGTCTCCGATTGGACGAACGATCGATGTATTTTGACAGTCGCTTGCTTTTCTGATTGGTTGAATGTGTATTTCGTACGAATTTAACACGGGCTTTTTTTTCGTGTGTAAATCTCAGTAAGTATGAAATAAATTGGTGTTATTTTACTTCCGCTCAGAAATAATCTGTTCGTCCTAGCAAGGTGAATAACGGCCATCGTACCTTTAAGCGAAGCCATTTGGTTGTGAGAAACTAAATAAAAGAGATTTTTAACTCCTTAGCCCATGTTTCTTTCAGCTTTGCATTTCACTTTGTTAAACTTAAAATTTGGCAGAGCACCGATACGTACTCTCCCCAGGCCTTTCCAGTCAAGGCAGCCGTAGTAGCACCAGCCGTAGTGATTTGCTTAAACTCACTAATAATTTGCTTGTACTCATTAAATCTGTTCAGTCTAGAGCAAAGCCTTGTAAACTATGTACTTGTAAGTGTATTGTCTGAGAACAAAAAATTTAATAACAATTCATGTACAATTACTGTACCTGCATGTCACTGCCAATGATTGCAATCTCGACCATGATCCAAAGAATAATGCGGGGTATCTTAGGGTACTTCTGGTGGCAGACCTTTGCGAGATGCAAACCTGAAAAAAAAAACGTTCTTGGACATGGGTTACAGTGTGAAAAGCAATATTAAACAAAAAAAGAGGGAAGCCTTTGAGCCGACTGGCTCATAGCTGTCGAAGCGTATCTTGGTTTCTGTAGCATGAAGTGGATAGGAATATTTGTACTCTCCTCTGGACGGGATACTAGTCCGTCACAGGTCACTCCCCTGTGATTTTTTAGGTTTCCCCAGCGATTCACCGATACCCATTTATACTGCTGGGTGGAGAGAGGCACTGTGAGAGTTAAGTTTCTTGCCCAAGAACACAACATGCATGATGTCCCCAGCCGGGGCTTGAACCCGGACTGTTCGATCCAGGGAAGAGCGCACTAACCATGAGACCACCGCGCCTAAACAAGGATGATTAAAGTGTACGTACTGGCCTGCTTAGAGAAAGGCTTACCTGTTACAGCTCCAAGCCTTAAGGACAGTCTCTGACAAGAGAAAAATAACGAGGAGGAGTGAACGACTGTTAACTTATTGGCATCTATAAATAGTGACACTACAATTTGTATTTAAGGTTGTGCATCAAGGCTGGAAGACAGAAGAGGAAGACGGACACAGTAACTCTCTTACTAAAATAACAGGAATTATGTAGTCTGTAGTGACAGCTGGGAAATGGCAAAATAAACACAGTGCTGCATTTACCATGAAAGAAAGATGGCATTAATTATGGGATAGCAGAAAGAAAGTAGGGTATCAACTCTGAGAAAATTTAAAGAACCGGAAAATATTCAACTGAATCAGTAGATGCTCTTGACAATTTTAAATATTTAAAGTGGTACTATAATGAAACTTTTAGTCGTTGATATTCTAGGTGTATCACATAGTTAGACCATTGGGTTCCTCGTGGAACAAAGGGCGGACACTGTCCTGCGCCAGCTGACTCTGTTTGAGGCTGTTCTTTTTGCCGTATTCCAGGTGATGTTGGCTTGTTTGAGCTCCTCTTCTACTGACCTCCTCCAGGTTTTCACTGGTCTTCCCACCTTCCTTTTGCCTTGCGGATTCCACTCCAGGGCCTGCCTGGTTGTGGTTGTGTATCTTTAGGATCTTTCTCAGACATTTATTAATCAAGGTTTGTAACTTGTTGGATATGGATCTTGTGACTCTCCAGGTCTCGGAACCATAAAGGAAAACTGACTTCACATTGGTAGTAAAGATTCGTAGCTTGGTTTTAGTGGATATTGATGTTGAGTTCCACACTGGTCTTAAGGTGTTAAAGGCCTGCCTTGCTTTGCCTATCCTGCTTTTTACATCCTCATCCGCTCCTCCGTCTGATGTCACGACGCTCCCTAAATAGGTAAAAATATGAACATCCTCCAATTCTTCATCTCTCAGCTTGATCTTCTCCAGCCGTTTGCCGTTAGCTCTCATAACTCTTCTTTGCTGATCCTGAGGCCGGTTTTCTCTGCAGCTAATGCAAGG
>JAHPZR010009230.1:20000-23067 GCA_019787425.1 Platygyra sinensis | reverse complement strand
AATGAATATTTATAACAATCACAGTTCGCCGATTTAACTTGTAGTTTGTAGTTATGATGGGACCTGGTACGTTTTGAGGCGAACTCAAAAAAGTCACGAAAAACAAAGACTATTCAATCCAAATACAAGTTTATAGCATTCAATCAAAGAAAAATATAGTCTTCTATCAGTCAAACTGCGACCAACGCAACAGTTTACAGCGATCTTCATATGACATCTCTCCCCTTCGCTGACCTAAGGCCAATCGAGAAGCTCTTCTCTGAACTTTCCTCTAAGAGAACAATATTCTTAACCAAGTAAGGGTCTCGGGTAGGTTAAAGATGACTTATTGCTCAATACAATACATACAATAAATAATACAATAGAGAGTTTATTGTGAAAATACACTTAGCTACAACAAAGGCGTGCTTTCACAGACGGTACCGAAGTCGGGGTCTGTGAAAGCACGCCAGCTAATTTACAGGAATTCCACAAACATAATAAATTAAGAATAAAAAACTAAATATAGAGTTTTTACTTAAACTATAACAGTAAAATCTTAATGAATAAATATATCTTGTATCTAAATAAATACAAAATTCAATAAGAAATCATCGAATTATAAGAACTGCACTAGGTCAATTTGACTAATTGATCTCTTAAAAGACTTAAAATTCGTTATATTTCTAAACGTGTTCGGAATTGAATTCCAGAGTTTCGGACCAATATAACGTACTGAGTTCAAGCCATATGTAGTAGACTTAGGCTTAGGTAGCGAGAGAATATAGTCACCTCTTAAATTGTAGCTAACGTTCTTCCTATGAACTATCAGGTCTTGTATACTTTTGGGCGTTAAAGAATTGTGGACGGCATTAAAAATGGACAGTGTGATTTTAATTAATCTTGTTGTTTTAAGGATGAAAGGCCTAGTGCGTTAAGAAGTTCCGAGAAGCTCGTGTACTTATCTCTGAAAACAAACCTGATCGCGTGCTCATTTAACCTTTCCAATTTATCTGCAGCACTTTTACTACAAAAATTCCAGGTTTCACTGCAATAATTAAAGTGAGGAAGGATAAATGCTAAGTATAGGTCACGCCTTATTTCGAAGGGAAGCATTTTCTTCATTCTTTTAAGAACAGCTATTTGCTGTGAAACTTTCCTACATATTTTAGCAAGATGATTGTCAAAACTTCAGTTTGTTATCTATCGTTATGCCAAGCATCTCGAATTCTTTAGTCACTGGGATACTGGAATTTTCACACTTGAAATTAATTGTGGCGTCAGATTTTCCCATCACAATGGCTTGATACTTAGAATTGTTCCTTTTCAGACCGTTCTCATCATGCCATTTGTCAACAAGCTCGAGATCAGAGTTTATAGCACTCTCTATAGTCATTATGAGCAAAGAACATTTGGCGTGTCGTCTGCGTAGCTAGAGAGTTTGCATCTTTTCACTATGAACAGGAGATCGTTGATGAAGATATTAAATATCAGAGGCCCGAGGATTGATCCTTGGGCAATCCCTCTGGAAATATATTCCAGCTCGAATATTCTCCAGCTATTTTCACTCCTTGTTGGTGATCAGAGAAATAATCCTCAATGATTTTAGCAGTTCTCTCATCAGCACCATATTCTTTGAATTTCTTCACAATGAGATCGTGTGGTAGAGAGTCGAAGGCCTTCGACAAGTCCATAGAAACGAGGCTAATTATTTTCCGATCATCCAGCTCCTTTCGCCATTCCTCCGTAAGACTGAGCAGGGCCGTATCACAACCGTGATGCTTTCTATAAGCGGTTTTGATAACTGAACAGTTCTTTCTGTTTGGTGTCTCCGTACAAAGCTCTATAAATTTGGGCGAAACACTTTTTCAATAACGCATCAGTGAATAACCGCACAGACCTAAATCTTGTAGGCTGGTAGACCAGACACGAGAGAGCGGCGGAAATCGAGCCTATAAATCTTGGCAAGATCGTTTATTCATCAATCATCTTGGTTTTATTGAATGGCTACGATTTTTATTTTTTACGGGGTGACACTGCAAACCAGCAACTCGGACTCTACGCTAACAAGAACGTACAGTCATCTGGGTGCACAGCCAGCAGAAACTCACCTTTCAACCGTGACACTTCCTCAGTTGTTCCCTCTTTGTTTCCCTCGTCCAACTGAGCTACGAGGTCCGGAGGTCGTCGGTTCGATTCCCACCGAGGTCCAAAGAATTTTTTCTTTACCTCGTGTGGTTCCCTGATTCCCTTTACTAGGGCTAACGCCCAGTGGGTCTTTCATGGGCTTCACATAGCACTTTAATTTACACTTCAGAGTTAATTCTCTGTTCAACCAATTGTGTTCATAGTGCTACGCGGCACAACATTCAAATTGCAACTAGTTTGTTTTGGTACACCAATATGACAGCCGTGACATCATCGTATGTCACCTCTGGATTCAGTCTGCATGCGTGAAGCAATTAGTGAGATTTTAATTCTGGTTATCTGGTGTTATCCCTGAAGTAACAAGAACCGCGGTGCGGTTGTGACCGCGCTTAAAACTCACGGTTACTCACACTGTGCGACTGCGCGTTTCTTATCTTTTAATCTTTACGCAAAACGTTCAGCTCGTGAAACGTGACATAGTTACCGCCGTCATCTACTGTTACATAACAACCGACTTTCATTACGCGAAACGTGACTCCCGCCTTTCAGCATATGGAGGTGTTCTGTTACAAAGGGTTTGTACTTTACTTTACCTAATAATTTTACCGCAGATAAATATATGTACATACAAACACATAAATAAATAGCTGCTGGAAGACCAAGCAACAGGAATGAACTTCCAGCCTTATGATACAGGCCACCACAAACAATATATGTAAAACAAGAACATAATAAAATATACATAATGACGGGTAGTATTACAAAACGGATATGTATGGGTTATTGACCAAGTGTGAGGTCAAGATGGCTGGATATTGGCCAAGTTCTTTTTTGCGTGTTTATGGACCGAGACGAAGCCGAGGTCCATAAACTCGCAAAAAAAAGAACGAGGCCAATATCCAGCCATCTTGACCGAACAAACTTGGTCAATAAAGGATTT
>JAHPZR010009230.1:2500-17500 GCA_019787425.1 Platygyra sinensis | reverse complement strand
TGGTATTCTCGATGCGCTCTTTCCACATTTCTTGAATTCTTAAGTTATAGCCAATAATATGAAAATTTCTAGGAAAAAATTGGTCACGTGACCCCAGCTTCAAAGGGCCTATTCCCAGTCAGTCCGAAATTGAACGAACTCTGATTCTTTGTTCTGAACATCGTCTTGTGATTGGTTGAAAAACGTTGGGTAGCCCCGGTTGAGGTTCGTTACAACTGTAATAAATCCAGCAATGACACACGACAAACGTCAATAGACATTTTAGCTTAAATGTTGGTAAATTTTGTAATAAAATAACTGACCTCAATGCCTTGTTTGTCTCTTCATGTCTATAGCCCATCTTGCGCTTTCAGCGCCCCACCCTCGCACCCTCCCCCGCTCGAAACGCTTTTAAGCGATTTAGTAGACGCTTTGTTGAGTGTCGTTTCTCGTAAGAAGAGTCTATATACTCGGTCTCTAAAGTTCACTTCCTGCTCGATAGCAAAAAGAAGAACGAACTTAAAGCATGGCCAACCGCCCCCATTCCCCCTCCAATCAGGAAATCGATAGTAACAGAGGTAATGAAGCTGACTCCGTTGGCCGGTAAAAGTTCCTAAGCCAAAATTCATCTCACCAGCTGCACGCTGCAAAGCTCTGGATTTTTTAGTATATTGACGGGTCAACAGATCATAAGGTGCGTGATCGATTTCCCACATTGCGATTCACTCTTTATTTGTCCCGTAGCGAACAGTGAACCAGCACAAGTTGGCGTGATTCAATGAGTTAGAGTATGGGTCGCACTTGGGAAAAGTTTTCATCTTTGCCGGCCAAAAAACGGCAAAAATTTGAAACCGCAACCGGAAAGGAAAACTTTCAGAAAGAAACGGAGGGTCGCACTTGTGGGAGAAAATTGTCAGTAACGAGATATTAGATACCGCGTTGTTTACCCATGTGTTTTCGAAAGACATGATATCGATCACGATCTAAACCGAAACAAGTATGCGTCCCGTTGAAGGAGTGCTCATAGTTACGGTGATTCTTCTTCTCTTCGTTCAGCTTAACCTACAGCAGTTCGTTGTCTTTCCTTGTTGAACGAACGATGGGCAGACAAATGTTTGACGGTTTAACAGCGGCCATGATCAGAGGAAGAAATCGACGTTGCCGAAGAATTCTTGCGTTAGGACTTTATCGCTTGGGTCATGGGAATTCATGTGTGAGCATTGGGCCAAAAAAAAGCCAACTCCGTTCATGATTAAAGACCGCGAACTAGAATTGAACTTCCCGTGCGTATCGTTTTTCATGTAACGCTGACAAGCGTTGACAGTTACCTCTGTGATTCCCATTGTTTGGCTCGACTTTTCGAAAATCTGCCTGCCCCACCCAAGCACTACGGCGTCTTTGATGTTTTGCCGTTTCGCAAAGTTTTTGCCAAAAGGAAAAACCTGGGGTCGCACTAGGCAAAGGCCCGCGATGACAGATTTTCCACCCGCAAAGTAAACCAAAGTTTGGCAAAGATTTGGCCAAAGTGGGCGACTACTATGGCCTATATATCTCTTTGCATAGCAGTCGGTTGTAAATGCCGAGCGGTGTGTTTACCTCTAAAGGCAAAATAATCCAATATGACCTTTCAAACAAATATAAAATTGTACCATATGTAACAGGGTTTTTGACGAGCGCAGAGATTGTACCAGTTTTTTTTCTCCAAGAAAAATCCTCACCATTGCTTCTGGCAAAGGTAAACACGATCTGATAGTGATCACCGTCCCCGCATTCGTGGCGGAAGCAAAAGACTGCTACTGCCTTTTTTTAGCGCAAAGAATATCTCCTCGAAATGAACAGAGGCAAAAATTCCATTTTGCACGTAAAAACGAAAATACAGCTTTAACTCTGGATATTTCAACAGCCTTAGCCTAAGCGCTTTCCCTCGGTGGTCTAGTGGTTAGAGTGAGAAGACTGCCTGATGGCTGCCCACGCCGGGTTCCAGATCCCACCCTCGTCGCCACATCGGACTTGCACTTTAGGACGAGCATTCTGTTGAGCAGAAATTTAACGTCTCTGTGTCAAGAAACTTATGAAAATTTCATGGGAGTGGTACGTAGATAGGGAGAGGGCCGTGTTGAGAAATGGAAAACATTCATTTGCATGAGGGGGGCTAAAGCGTGCACTTTTAATCGGGAGGAAGGGTTTTGTTTATGTCTAAGGAAACAAAAAATACCTTGTGACCTTTCAAACGACTATAAATTTACATATGTTAAAAGGGTTTTTGGACGATCGCGCCTAAGGCCTAGTCCCTTAACGATTTTCTTCCCAGCATAAATTCCAACCATTGCTGGCGAAGTAGTAAACACGATCTTAACATTTATCATTCGTGAGCGTGTTCCATGGCCAGACGTAATCCGCTTTATAGCATATATGAATATTCCCATTGCGAAAGTGAACAGAAACAAAAACTCCAGATTACAAAATCTTCTGTTTCGCACTCAAAACGAAAATACAGCTTAATTCTGGATAATTTCAGCCCTAGTAGCCAGCAACTGCGTCCTAAGTTACATTCTTTATCCTTTGTAAATGTCCTGATGTGCATCTCCAACGGAGTTTGGCCCAATTTGAGCAAATAAACATTTCTCACAGACGGGCCATGTTCTGTCTCAATAGTTAATTTGCTAACTTGACAAAATGGTCCTGAGGGGGGATATAACGAAAAGAGCTGAGAAATGGCCCGTAATTGGCTGATGATGACATCATCCGGTGACAACCATTGGCCGAGTGGGAGTTTGGTCTGCTCACCGACAAAACTAAAAAAACAAGACGATCTTTTAGATCGTGTAACCGCGCTTTAAGATTAACTCTCTTTGCATTATGTGTGGCACAGGCGACCCAAGCTCTCGTTGTGAGGAGTTATTTTTGTTAATTTTATGCGAACGTTCAGCTCGTGAAACGTGACATAGTTACCGCAGTCATCTAGTGTTACATAACGACCGAGTTTCGTTACGCGAAACGTGACTGTCAATTTCAGCATATAAAGGTGTTATGTTACATAGGGTTTGTCTTGGGAAAAACGTCAATAGACATTTTAGTGGGTCATATGTTCCGAGATGAAACGCAGTGCACATTCTAAAGTAGTCCTTGATGATTCATGGATTACTATAGACACCACATCACTTCATCAACACAAACTATATTATTGTGTGACAGAGTCACTTAAGTTTATTTTTTCACCTAATTTTATTCTTCAGTTAATTTTATTTTCAAGAATTTGAGTGATTTTGTTATTAATTTCAGTAATGTTCCTTTTTCCTTTCACACCGGCCCTGGTTTATTATGTAGTTGTATTATTCCCACACAATATTTCTTGTACCTAATATATTCCTGTTGTGTAGGAGTAAATACCTATTTCCTTTATGAAATTCCTGTTATTGAATCCACTCTCAAACCCTATTTGGTTTTTAGTTATTTTTACATTTTTCCTGGATTCCACTATAAATTTGCTACCATTTGCTCAGTAAGTTCAATTAATTGCTCAGTAAGTTCGTAGGGCACGTAGTTCCCGGTGTGGCGGTCTATCTCAAGTTTCATCCTACATTTCATGCATGGGTTGGGTGGGTGAGTGAGATCAAATATGAACTGATAGCGGCAGCCAGAGGCGCACCTTCACAAGCTGACGTTTCGATCTCACTCATTATGAATTGTAAACGGCCATATGAGACGATATGTGATATGTGCTGTATATAAATACACACTCAGTTCATTTATTGCCTTGCCTAAAGAAGTGCTACTCTAAGCTGTAGTCTTTCAGTCTACCACTTATGTTTAGCTATCAATAGCATTTGGTCTGTTTCAGTATTTTTTCTTGTTCACTTAAGACGGTCCTAAGTTTAGCATGCTATGTTTCTATTTGTGTTTTTGCAGTTATTATGGTTAAGGTTTTCTTAGTTTAGCCGCATTATTCTTCTGGTTTACTGCTGTATTTTATTTATCTTCCTTGACCTTTGTCACACAGCATGTGATTTTTTTCTGTTGTATGATCTGCTATTGTTTTCACAAGTAGTTACTGTAATATTTTGCTTTACCTATTTTCCAAATCATTGTTGCAATGATTGCTGTGCTTTTTAGTGCCAAATTATCCACTTGTAGTTATTATTTCATGATTACAGTTTCATTACACTATAAATTCAGTCAGCTTTGCTCTGTTATGCAATACTAGCTCAGTTTGTAATACGAAGCCTAAGGGGGGGGGGGGGGGGTCGCACTACAAGCGAATTTTTTTTTGGTCGGTCCAAAAGACCCAAAAATATTGGCACTTGACCAATTTTTTTGGGTCTCATTTTCCGGTCGCACATGAAGCCACACCAACAAGGCAAAATTCTTGAGTAAACACTGATAAAACGCTTTTGTTAAACAATGATGAAATGTTCGTGCGTTCGCTTCTACTGTGCATCAATTTTCCTAAGTAACACGCGTTGACATGTTTTTAATGAATTTTTTGTTTTCTCTTTTGGGCGCTTTTGGAAAAATTGCCTGCCCCACCGCCTACCTACGGCGCTTTGATCTTTTTGGTCCACTGACAAATTTTTCCAAATTTTGCTCGTAAAAGAGGTCGCATTAGGAAAGCTCCATTTTTGACGCCCATTTTTTTGGTAAAAAACAACAGAATTCTCCCTAGTGCGACAACCCCCCCCCCCCCGCCCCCTAGCTCTAAGTTAAAGCCTTTTGGTTGTGGAATTCATAGACTATCTAAAGTAGCATTCCACTAATTTTTGTAAGTTTGCTAGTCATCAAGTTATCACCTGTTTCCTTCTAAGTACTCTGTAACCAGTTGTTTTTTTATTTTTGTTTTTTTTTTTTCTGTTTTTGTAACCGCAATTGTTATTCGCAACGTAAGGCACATTTCTTACTGTTATTCTTAGTGTTATCATAATTCGACTTTTTTGTACTAGAATAGTTTAAGCTTGTTATAGAAATCATTTAGCTCAGTAAATTGTAGACTTTGTCTTTTCCTATTATATTATTTTAGTGTTATCCATCGCGATCTCGTTCCACCCCGTTTTTTTGTACTGGTATGAATTCATTTGTCTGTGCAATAAACTTGTAAAAAAATCTTTTCTCGATCTTGATGTTCTGTTTCGTGTTTTTTTTCTTTTTCTTGCGTCCGACGCCGTCTTGGTCGTCTTACAATTAAACCAATTTATTTTATTACTATCGCTCTTTATTTGTCATATATAAGTGAAAGTGAAACAGGTACGAAGTTTGCGTGATTACATGGCTACAACAAACCCACACAAATTTTCTTTGGCATAGCGTGGGTCTGGCGGGCGTTATTTGAATGCCCCCGAAAAAAAAAAGGAAAGTGTTTGTTTACACCGCCTAAGGAACAATAATACCTTTGACCTTTTCCAAAACGAATATAAATTTACATGTTTTAAAAAGTGGTTTTTTTTTACGAGAGGCTGGTTTTATTTTTTCCTGAGAGACTCCACATTGGACTTCTGGGCGAAGTAAAGACACGATCATATTTATCACCGTACGGGCATTCCAGTAAAACACGAGATTCTGATTTAATAATCACCGTCGGAAGGAGCGCAAATGAACAAGCAAAAATTTTCAGATTACAGAAAATCATCTCTGTTTGCAGGTAAAACGAAAATACAGCTTTAAACTCCCTGGGATAATTTATCAGCTGTAGTCGCCAGCAACTGGTCCCAAATTGTTAACGGTTTTTCTTAGCATATGTTCTGACGTCAATATTCGAGGATTTTGACCCAATTTTGACCAAAATTAAAACATTTCTTTTCTCCTGTCGGCGGAGGGGGCCATTTTCCCTATCTACGTGCAATAGATTATTTTCGCTAACTTGAACAAAACTGAGTCCGAGGGGGGTATATGACGAAAAGAGCTGAGAAATGGGCGGGGGCCTTGCAATTGGCTAAGGATGTGAACATCATTCGGTTTACGACAATTTTTTTTGGGCCCGAGCAGTGTGAGTTCAGGGTCTGCATTTTCACGCTGACAAAACTAAAAAAAAACACAGAGTTTTCGAAAACAAAACTTAAAAAAAAACCGCGCCCTTTTTGAAACTCTTTTGTGGCGCTCACAAAACATTACATAATATTTAGCAACAAGGTTTTTGCTAGAAAAACATTACCGCGCGGAAGATAAACAACCGGTTAATTTATTAGGGTTTAGAGGAGTTAATGGTTTAGTTCTTTATAGCGGTTCCGGGATTTCGGATATACTAAATTAATCAAAAATCATCAGGCAGCGGGAAATGCTCGTTGGTACTAAGTGGTTTCGGAGTGGAGATATTGTTTTGCCGGTCTGGGACGTCCGGAGGTTTCAAAAAGCGCGGGGGGACCCCCTCGGGTACAGCGAACAAATTTTTTTTTCCTTTAAAGATTGAAGAGACTTTGCCTTTGAGCAAACATTTGGTTGATAAGAAAACTAAAGTCTGGCTGTGTCAATAAACTTGAAATTTCATGTGAGCGTGGACGTGAATTTAGGAGAGGGCAAGTGTTTGAGATAAATGGAAAACGAAGTCTTTTAACCGTGAGGAAACAAGTACACTTTAACACCTTAAAAGGATTGGAAACAACAGAGATTGACGATGAGTTCATAAAAACGTGGGGCCAAGAGTGGCACCCACCCTGGGTGTGTCAGAGAATTTTATTGTATTTTTGAATCATTTATGCAAAGGACGTTCGCTCTTGAAAACGTCGTGAACATAGGTTTAACGCAGCGAGCCACCAGCCGTCATTCCCCACTGCTACAAATCACGAACCGAAATTCATTACGGACGCGACGGGCGAAAACGTGACTGTTTTTCCGGCTGCCTTTCGCATAAGGCGTAATCTGATTACAGTTCTTTGCATGGTGGAGGCGCGGGATTCTAGCGTGACTTTGTAATCGGAGAATTTGTTTACGTCCCAAGGAAAAAATGATAAAATACCATTGACCTTGCTCAAACGAATATAAATTTGCGTAACGTTAAAAAGAAGGTTTTTGATTACGCTAAGATGGCCTTTAAACTATTTTCCCTCCCCAGGAAAGTTCCAAACCATTGCTTCTGGGCGAGGCTCTTAAACAACGATCTTATTTATCAACCGTCAGCGTATTCCCAAATGCCAGACGTATTAAACCTGTTTTATGATATTATTTAGCGCATTGGAATAATTCCCTTCAAAAGTGAACAGGAACCAAAATTCCCCCGATTACAAATCTTTCCGTTTCTTCAGGCACGCAAAACGTAAAATACAGCTTAACTCCTGGATAAATTTGATTATAATATAAGCCTTAGTAGAGCCAGCTGCTGGTTCCCAAATTAGTTCTTTATCCTTGCAATGTTGTCCTGAACAGGCCCATCTGCGAAGGGACTCTGGCCCAAGTTTGAAAACCAAATAGGAACCATTTTTTTTTTTTTCCTTTTCTTTTTTTTTTTTTGTTTTTTTATTTTCTTTGTTTCCCTTCTTCTTTCTTTTCTTTTTTTTTCTCTCTTCTTTTTCTTTTTCCCGTCGGGGACCACATTGTTTCCTTCAGAAATAGTTAATTTGCTAACTTGAAAAACTATCCTGAGGGGGGATATAGCCGAAACCCCCTGAGAAATGGTGTGTCCTGTAATATATTTGGCTGTAAATGACATCATCCGGCGGAGGTTTGATTACATCACAAGCTCGACAGAACGAAAAAAAACCTAAAAACCGAAGGCAGAGCGAATACCGCTCAGGACCATCATGGTTGTGCGGTTTAAAAAAATAAACCGAGCGGAGCCGAGCAAAGAACCGCTCGGCCGCTAAAACGGCCCGGGCGCGGTTTAAAAAAATAAATAAATAAACCGGAAGGCATGGCAAGAAACCGTGCTCAGGCCTACGGCTTTTGCGCGGTTTAAAAACAAGCGTCAGATTACGTTTGTAAAGCATAATGTGTTAAAACTGACCCAGGATGGAAAGACATGTGCCAAGGGGCAATCTGTGTCGGGTGTCTTTTCGTCTTCTGGTAGAAAAAAAAAAAAAAAAAAAAAAAAAAAAAAAAAAAAAAAAAAAAGGAAAAAGAAGGGAAAAAGGGAAAAAAAAGAAAGAAGGAAAAAAAGGAGGAAAAAGGGGAAAACAAAAAAAAAAAAGAAAATAAAAAAAAAAAAAAAAAAAAATAAAAAAACAAAAAAAAAAAAAAAAAAAAAAAAGAAAAAAAAAAAAAAAAAAATATGGGGTGTGGGGTGGTGTTTTGTGTGGATGGAAAGTGAATGATAGGAAAAAATTTGGAGGGATGGTGGGTGGTTGGGAATTGGGTGGGTGGGGGGTAATTGGGGGGTGGTTGGGAATGGGTGGGGGGTTTTGGGGGGGGGGGGGGGTGGGGGGGGGGGGTTTGAGAAAGCATACGAATCCTGAACATATTTATCTATCCGAGATCAGAAAGCAGCGTCAAAAAAACGACAGCGACAAAGCTGGTTTTGACCTCAATACGAATGACGAGGAAAACATTGAAGACAATCACAAAGTAACCAAGCAACACTTTTTTTCATGGACAATTGATGTAGGCATTCAGCACAGAGAAAACATACCAATTTTGGACCGCAAGAGCGGACTTAAGATTATGCAGCCCTTCACTGTTCTCTTTGTTAATATGAGAAAAAAACGTTACATGGTCTTGGGGACATGACAATAGATAAAAACTACTCGCAATCATGCAAAGGGAAAGAAGAAAACTTTATAGGATTCAACGTTGGTCGTTCTCTTTTTGGGCACGGTAATGCCGGAGACTGGAGTTAACTCCTAACAGAAATAGTTACCATTACGTTGCCAACTGCGTTTAAAGACCACCTTCCGCATAAATTCTAAAATTAAGTATGCAAAGATTTCATTCAGGGTTCATCTTGTCTAACAGTTGGTTTGATCGGATTCAGCAAGGTTTCAAGCTTAAATCTCTGGAACCGTGATATAGGCCATTAAACCTACCTTGGTGCTATTTAAAGGACTTATAGACTGCTTTGTCATTAGGGCTTACAGTCTTTGTTAAGACACTAAAATGTTTAGACTAGTTAGCATTATCTCTCGAACTATAACAAAACGTTCATCATTACTAAGTCTTACCTTAGGCCCCGAGCAACTTATTGGGTTCACAACACAGCAATCGAGCTACCTTCTGGACTTCAAACAGCGCTTCAGTTTATTGGGGGAACTGTACCTTGAAAATGAAACTGGGAAAAGTCCCTTACGCTTTGTAGAGGCGTTTTATTTTCCTAGCTGTCAAAAATTGATTCAAGATCCATTGTTTAATTTTAATGTTTGTTCTTTTCTGCTTTTTTTATTCTTCTTTTGTTATGTTTTCTTTTGTTTTGTTTTTTTATGCTTTTCAACAGTTAGACTTCGCGGTTGCAGATAAATGCATTTGCTGTCTCGAATCGGGTGTATAAAAATAGCAAGTTAATAAACCATAACCCACTGGTGTTTGGGTGACGTCCTGGAGTTTCTAAATTGTATGATAAGTTAAATTGGACAGAAAGAAGATGAGACACAAAAATTAACGAATTGTAAAGAGCAAGAACAATTCTGCTTGAAAACGACCGTTGCAAACAAAAAAGCGGTTCGTCTCATATGCATGGAGTAAACTGAAGATCGTAGACTAAAGATCTCATCCGCGGACGAAAGATATCTCAAAACGATAAAACGTTTCGCAAACATCGCTCTCTTCTTCGACTTCGTCAAAATCGACTATAGGAAACCCTGCAACTTGATCAAATCGGTTCTGCCTTCTAGTCTTCTAAATAAGCCATACTGCCTTGTCAAACTGCGTATTTATGATCGAATTTGTGGAGCAACTACAGAATACAGGGCCATTTTTTACGTCTTTTATCTGTAGCGGCTCGGCGGCTCGCCAGTCGCGTTAATAAGTGTTTAAAGAACGGGTAAGGTATATAATTTAGTGGCTCGGCGGCTCGACGGCTCTCCAGTCGCGTTAAGTGTTTAAAGAACGAGGAAGGTATATAATTTAGTGGCTCGGCGGCTCGACGGCTCGCCAGTCGCACTGAGTGTTTAAAGAACGAGAAAGTTATATAATTTTGTGGCTCGGCGGCTCGACGGCTCGCCAGTCGCACTGAGTGTTTTAAAAAGAACGAGAAAGGTATATAATTTAGTGGCTCGGCGGCTCGTCAGTCAACGCGACTGGCGAGCCGCCGAGCCACTCGAATGATGCATCTTTAAAAAAGTGGCCCTGTATTCTGTAGTTAAGCCGAATTTGTCCGTTACTCCAGTTAATTTTCTTCTACTGCTAGCCTCGCATATAAGCACAGCGATCGAAGCTAGCCGCCTCCCTCTTTTAATAGCTTCAATGCTGCAGTACAATCAAAGTACTTTTTATGAAAATCTTTTAAGCACCAAACAAAGGGTAATTTGCACAGATAACACGGACGTGTAAGAAATATTTGATTTTGTGCATACATGTTGTTTCTCGCCGGCCATGTATCAACGCAAGTTTTAGATTAAAACAATGTATAGAAATTTAGCAAAGCTCACCTTAGGTGAAAGCTGCTCTTTTAGCTTGTCACCTCCTAACGGTTTATTTAGTCTCTAGCAGTAAATTGTTTAAATGGCTGTGGTGACAATTATTAGAAAACCAAGAGAATATCACGTAATTTATTCAAGGTCAGTCCTAAAGTCTATTTGAACCCGAACAAAGAACTCATTATAGCGAAAAGGAAATCAGAAATAATTGTCATTGTGAGGTCGTATTGTTCAAGTTCACACTAAAACAAAGTGCTTTTCTTTTTAGCCGATTCGTAACCTCAGGCCCTTGTGTTTAGCATTCTAACCATGACACAAGTTACTACAAAGGAAATGTAAATCGCCAATAGATTTACGCAAACATAGCAATATATATGGTACATGCTGGTAAAGCCGGAAATGAGAACTTATTTTGTTTGCAAATTTGCGTTACTAGTACGTGCTTTAATTGCACCTTAACCCAGAAAAAATAACAATAAACAACTAATACAGAGCGTTTGTTTGCTTTTTTGTGATATTAGACTTAGCTTTTCCGTGTAGGACAACCAGAGACCTACAGCGGATTGCCTTCAGTATTGCATAACTGCTTTTCCTTTTACCCTTCTTTTAATCCCAATAGCCATATATACATAAATTGGATTGTGACCCTATATTGAAAAATATTGAAAACTAAGCGGTCCTTCTTGTGAATAGCTTTCATTAAAAAGGCTGTACTCCTGATTGTCATCCACCAGTCAACAGTCACCGTTGAGTTATTTTTGTCTACGTACAAAATTATCTTTCAATTGAAAGACTACTGAAAATAATAGTTTCCTAAGATAAACGAAAACACGAAAGAAAGAATAATAATGAAACAAGGATGGTTAAGGGTGGAGAAGATTGACACGGATTACAAATGACGAACTTTCGTGCATTTTGAGACAGTTTTATCCATATCATACTATCAACAGCTTAATTAAACCTTTGATTATGATTAATGTGTCCTCAACGGTACATCAGTATTTCCTGCGAAGACTAAACAAACCCATAGCGTATCTCTTGGTAATTAAAATTTATCACGCAAATTACAAATAGCCTGAACTGACCTCTCAGAATCGCTGAGCGTGGGCAGGGATGGTTAGGGTTATTTGGCAAATGTTTGATTTGGTGGAATTAAATACGCAATAGCAAGACAATTATTCTTCTGGCAGAGCTTAGAGCCCCTGGTACAAAACTACAAGCCACTCTTTTTTCTGGATCGACGCTTAAGAGGGAATGTCCACTAGGACCGAGCCATATCAAAAATATGTGGCACATGATGAAAAATCAAAATTTTTCACATTCTTCCCAGAGATAGCCTAACGAAAAGAACTTGTTGTTTAGCAGGGCTGTCTAACGAAAAGATATCGCGCAATTCAACCAAAGTCAAACTGTGACAATGGACTGGCGCCTATTCAGCTGCAATAACGTTTAATTTTTATCCCATCTACAACATTATGTGCACAAAAGTTTCCTCTTCAATGATTTTAACATGGAAAACAGAACTGGTGCTTATTCGTTTTAAACAAGTTCATTTTCCATTGCAGTCGTTAGTTTTTCAGTGCATATCACACTTTGTGCTAGAAATTGTTTCTTTACATTTCCATACAGCCATTCTTTTATGTTATTTTGTGGTCTTACGTTTCAGTGTCGGAATTCTGTAAAAAAAAACCTTTCATGCAATGATTTCAAACAGAAAAAAAGAAAAGCTGATGTGATGTTATCCATGCGCTAAAACTACACATGCATTTCTCCCAGAACATAGCCTTATTTTTTTAACCTAGCGGTGTAAAGTCGATCGATTACGCGCTTTGTGTCACGCGCGAAGTGATAAAACTGATCAAATTGTCATGTACTTAGTGTACAAAAAAACAAAAATGTTTATCCATTTACGTCGTTTCATTGCAGAAAATTATATTTAGGAGACGGAGACATTTCATGGCGTGAATTTAGCCTTTCAGCTTTTTGAGAATATTTTATCTCTATGACGAGATGAATCCCACAGAGGCATTGTTTGTTTTCGCATTGTACTTATGTACGCAGCAGCTCATAACGTTTTGCACATTTTTCAGAATTTCTCTTTCGATGGATAAAGATTAGTTTCTAGTTGTAAAGTAGAGTTCACTCTGAATACGAGCCTAGTGGCTCATCAGGCCGGAGTTTATCCCGGTTTCTGCAGCATGAAGGGACTGGGGGTATTTCTACTCCCTCTGGATTGGATGCCAGGCCATCGCAGGGTTACCCCCAGCATTAAGTTTCCCGGTACCCATTTATACACCTGGGTGAAGTGAGCACTGTGAGAGTAAAATGACCTGCCCAAGAACACAACGCAATGCGGCCCAGCAGGTCAACCCGGACCGCTCGATCCGGCATGTGGCCACCCGCCTCCCATCGATGCTACAATAATTGTATCAAACAAATGCCCAAACATTGGTGAGGAAGTTTTGTGACGTAAACGATTACTTTTAAACAAATGGTAAACGCCATAGCGTGTACTATTGAGTTATGGATGCACGCGGGAGGTTGCTAAGCACGAAAGAAGCGTAAGAGTCGCACGAGGAATGGTGGATGATTTTGAAGATTTCTTCAAGAGCAAAAGCCGGTGTTCCTTAAACACTTGTGAAACAAAAATTTCGCTTATATTCCCTGTATTTCCCTCAGAACAAGCTTATGTCGACTGAGTCTCGCGAGGAATTCAGTGATTTGCATTCTATTTTTAGACTTCGCGCGCTTTGCTATTAACCAATCGGAACTGGCGCTTTGCTTTAGATATGTTACAATACAAAAGAATAACCCATTTCAAGCACCCTTCATTTTAGATTTATGGGTTTGTATCTAAACAATGACTCCTGTAACCTTTTTTGTCGAATTCTAATCAGTACGTCCAGTTTTACATTTTTGGCAACGTCCTGAACATTTTAAAGTAGAATTAGTACTTCTGAGGGGTCACGTGACATACCACGTGACGTTAAGCGCAAAAAAGGCCATTATTTGAGAAATTGGTGGCGGTTTTTAGTTATATCATCCTGCTAAAACGCGGTTTAGACGCAGGTCAATTATTTCCATCCTCTCACGTTTGGAATGACCGTCCCTCTTCTCAGAAAAAATTTATAGGGTATAAGGTCCTCTTTTTCAACAAAATTCGACTTTAGATCATTTATATCCTCTAAAATCGAAATCAAGGAAGATCATTCCAGACGTAGCAAGGTAGATAATTTCAATTTGCATCGAAAACGCTCATTTATTGATCAATAGACTGAAAATTCGCCACCAATTCGCCGATTTACCAAATTTTAACAAAATAATCACGTGACATGTTACGTGGTCAATGTAATATGTTACGGCAAGGCAGGACACCGAGTTTTATAATCGGGGAAAAGTTCAGCTTGGTAAAACAAATATACCTGTCGAACTATATTTCTACTTTAAATTCCTGACCCAGGCCTTAAACTGATTGAGTCATGATTGTAAACAAAATGCCTAATGCCAAGCCAGGGTGAAAAACACACCCTATTTCAGTCCAATATGTATAAATTATAACATTTTACACCTTTTAGACATAACAGCCCAAAAGCCATACCCTCTGGGGCCACCATATGCATACCACTGATAGCTCATCTAGCCGAGTAGTCCCAACCCCTGCCCCTTCCAAGCCCAGAACATATAAATGCACCGTTTCTCTGCCGGGAAATTTCCGCGCCATATTTTACGGGTCACGTTTGGATCCTTTTGGCTTTAAAATATATATATATTTTGCTTTGAACGTCTCATTGAATCTTTCTATTTATTATTCTTTTAACCATTTTTGGCAATGCGTGACAAAAATCCTTTCAAGTGACTATTGCGTGACAGACAAATTAGATCCACTTCGGACGCTAATATTATCATTTCAGCATGCAACATGCGCAAGGATTGGAACAGCACGTGAGTATTTCGTTTTAACAAGCAATACGATAAGCAAGGGACTGGCGTGGAAGGCTTTACTACTTTTATGGATTGTTGTTTAAGAACAAGGGCTAGCATTGAGGTTAGGAATGAGGTGGATTATCTTGATTGATGAATGTCAGTAAGGAGGATGTACTTTGTCGAACTTCCACTCATCGCAATGGTTATCGTGTAGGATTCTGAATACGCCAGCACTAATATTTGAATGGGGAGAGTAGAAAAGACTGACCCCCGCTCCGCGGACTACCCACTGACCCCCACTCCGCGGACTACCCTACGGACTACTCCGCGGACTACCCTACGGACTACCCCCACGGACTACCCTAAATAAACAGCCGAATTTACTTTAAAAGGGCAAAGAGGCCTACCTGCTCCACCTACACGATCATAAAAACAGCCGCCATTTTCTTTTCGCCGACTTCTTCGACCCAGTCTTTTTTCATTTTAGCCCCCATTTCTTCATCGGCCACCAATGTAGGTGTCATCTTCGCGGATCTCTAATTCTCCAGATAAAAAAAAGGTTCAAAAGAGCTTCTCTTCAGCAAATGTCAATGTGGATGGCAAACACTTG
>JAHPZR010009229.1:30000-72150 GCA_019787425.1 Platygyra sinensis | reverse complement strand
ACATTACATTTGTTGTGGAATATCATAAGCGAAAAGAAAATGAAAAGTGAAATACAAAATAAAGTTACAAAAAGACATGCAGGTACAAGAAAAAAGCACACTAGATTAAAAAAAAACCAAAATAAAATAAAACGGAGCAATACGAAGCTGATACTAGTACAGGCCAAGCTACCATATTTACCATCTATCGGCGCAGATTTAAGCCTTAAAGAGAGTCTTATTTCAGGTTAGGAAAGAAAGCGTCAATTACGTCTTTGCGAGAATAGGGTCATACAAATAGCCAGTTGAATTGCAAAAGTTTTTAAAGCTCAAGATACACTGCAAGAGGTTCCCATTTTTTCCTGTCGCCACCTTTTGTCTCCAGCTCGTATCTTGATTTCAGAAGAAGCAGGTAATGCTCAAAGTGGGGTAAAGTTTCGTTTGTTTTAGCAAGCCAGATATGATATCGTGCTAGTAGTAAACAGTAGTTAATTTGGAGGGCATATTTCGAGGTGTCAGGCTTTAGTCCGAGAGCAGTAGTATTCAGTAGCGTGAAATTGTTCTGTATAATATTCATATTCTGTAGCCATTCCATTACGCTTTTCCAAAGCTTACAAGTTTTTTGGCATGTCCAGAAAAGATGTAATAGTGTTTCAGGCGCGTTTTGGCAAAAGGTGCAATTTTCATTTTCCTTCAGCTTAATTTTGAACAGAAAATTGTTAGTTGCCAGACGTCTGTGAAAAAGTTTAAAATGAAATTCTATTAACTTTGTACTTTTGGTGCACCGCAATGCCAAAAGGTATGCTGAGCTCCAGTCGAGATTTTCACTGCCCAAACAACTGCAGTCCATAAGCCATTTCTTTTGGCTATTCCTTGGAGCTTCACCTTTGTTTCTGACTAAGGATTTGTATACCAGTGCACTAACTTTTTTGGACTTTAGATATTTTGTGCTAAGAGGTTCGTATTCTTGTTTATTGTTGTTCACTTGCTTGAGGCCGCTATTGCCAAGTTCCTTGACAGCTGATATAACACCGTAAAAACGAAGTGGAGCAGCATTCAGGTCGTATTTTAACTGGAAATCTTTTAGAGAAAGGTAGCTATTGTATTCTGGTTTTTGCAAATGTTTTACTTTAGTAATGCCTTTTGAGCACCAGTCTTTAAAGAAGATTGGTTTGTTTTCTATTCTTATTAAGGAATTGTGCCATAGGTTTTGTTCTTGGAAATGCTCCAAAGATGCTAATTGCTGTTCAAAATTAACCTCCGCCCAGATTTCCAATATTTCTTCGAGAAACACGTCGGAGACTTTGATCGACTTTTTTGTATCTTTTGTATTGAGGTTACCAGTAAATACATTTTTGCATCCATAATTTTTCAAAGCTAGGTCGATAAAAACTTTCCATTTTCCGTTGTTCGTGGAATCCAAGTACTTTTTTATCCAAGTTGTTTTAAGTGATTTATTGAAAGAGACAAGATCGATCATCTTAAGGCCTCCCTCGCAGTAGTCATTAATCATAATTTTTCGTTTGATTTTGTCTCCCTTCCCGTTCCAAAGGAATTGATAGAACAATGTATTAATCTCGTTTATTGCATGATAATTGGAAGGCAAAGGAGATAACAAATAGACTAGTTGCGAGGCGGCTAAGGACTTAAGCACGGTGATTCGCCCCAGCAAGGTTAGCCTACGATACTTCCAACAACTCAGAATTTTTCTAATCTTTTCAATCTTTTCATTATAATTTAAGCATGCAGATGTTTCAGGTTTGACTGACAACCACAAACCTAAGGCTTTCACTTTAGATTTCGGCCACTTAAAATCCCTTCCTGGCAAAATAAGCTGTTCATTGCCAATGCTGGAACCTATCCAAAGAGCTTCCGTTTTTTTATTATTTAGTCTGAGACCGGAGACCTTACTGAAGTCCTCTAGCAAATTAAGTGCTAAAGCAAGCGCTTCTCTTGAGCCATCCATAATAAGTGTGGTATCGTCTGCATATTGGCTAATTTTAATTTCGTTATTGTCAACAGAGATGCCTTTTATGCTTACGTTATTTCTAACTGCCTTGGCTAACACTTCAGCGGAAAGAATAAATAGATATGGCGACAAGGGACAGCCTTGCCTAACGCCTCGTAGAGTCTGGAAAAAGTTAGTTGACCACCCGTTATTTAAAACGCAACTTTCCGTTTCGCAATAGAGAACTTTTACCCAGTTAATGATCGATGGGCCAAACCCGAAGAAGCGTAAGGAGTTGACAATAAAAGACCATTCGAGCGAGTCAAAAGCTTTTTCGAAGTCTATAAAGAGCAGTAAACCAGGAATGTTTTCGTTTGCGGCATATTGGATGATGCAGTCTATGAGCCGGATATTCTCTCCAATAAATCTGTTCTTCATGAACCCTGTCTGATCGTTGTTAATGATGCTGGGAAGTACAGATTTGATTCGATTTGCAAGAGCTTTTGCAGCGATCTTATAGTCCGTATTTAAAAGAGTTATGGGGCGCCAGTTTTTTATGTAGTACAGTTCCGCATCCTTTTTCGGAATAAGCTTAATGACCCCCCGTCTTTGTGTTATGGAGAGGCAGCCAGATTCAAAGGCATAGTTGAGAGCCGAAACTAACAAAGTGGAAATATCTTTCCAAAAAATTTTATAAAATTCGGCTGGTAGGCCATCTGTTCCAGGCGTTTTGTTTGAATCCATACTCTTTACAGCTTGTGCGCATTCTTTTTCGAATAAAAAGCCTTCGCAAAAATTTTGTTCCTCGTGACTTAAGACAGTTTCGTTCGCTTGTTGAAAGAAGTCCGAAGCAAAGTCATTGTTGACTTTGGAGGTGTAAAGGTGTTTGTAGAAGGATTCACATTCAGATAGGATTGCTTTGTCGGAAGTGACGAAATCTGTCTCGTTAATTTTCAGTTGACTAATTGTCCCTTGTTTGTAATGTTTCTTTTCAAGATTAAGAAAGTACTTGGTGTTTCTTTCCCCTTCGTTATACCACTGGGACTTTGATCTGAGAATTGCACCTTTGGTCCGATGTTCGATTATTTTTTCGAGATCACGTTTTAATAAATTAATTCTCTCTACAATACTCTGATTTTGGGGTTCATTGTTGTTTGCCATGTCAAGTTGTTTTTGTAGTATGGTAATTGTATTTTCCAGCTCGTTTTCTCTCTTTGTTGTTGCTGATTTTTGGTAAGCAGCGTAAGAGATTGACTTCTCTCGTACTTTAAGTTTTACCATCTCCCAGAGTAAGGCGGGATTTACCGAAACATCATTTTCATATTCAATTACGGTTTCTTGAATTGTTGTTCTTATTTCTTCGAGGTATCTAGCGTCAGACAGAAATGAAGTATTCAACTTCCAAAACCCTTTTCCCCTCGGATTTGAATGTAAGGATAAGCTAAGGGTAATCATGGAATGATCAGTTTTAAACCCTGGGATAATATCTGCCTGAGTGATATTACAAATAGATGATTGGCTTACAAGAAAAAAATCAAGTCTGCAGTGGATGTCAGGTTGCCGTTGGCGCCAAGTATATCTCGTGACCTCCGGGTTGAGAATTCTCCATGCATCAGACAATTCGAGGCTCTCGGAGAGGTCCTGTACCACTTTCAAAGCATTCTTATGTGTTTTCGCGAGGCCTCCTTTTTTGTCCTTATTAAGGTCAAGCACTAAATTAAAATCGCCTCCAATTATAATTTCTTCGCAGTGGAAGCTGGATAAGTGATCAAAGAAGGCACGAAAGAAGTTTGGATCGTCTTCATTGGGGGCGTAAATGTTAGCCAAAGTTAAAAGTTTGTTGTTTGCTTCGATGTCACAAATTATGAAGCGGCCGTTTGGGTCTGAAAAAACCTTAAGGATCTGTAAATTAAAAGTGTTGTTAAAAAGAATGCTGACTCTCGCTTTGCTGCTTGAACAACAACTAAAAAGCGTTTTATAGCCCCATTCACAAGCCCATAGATCTGCGGTGTTTTCAGAACAATGGACCTCTTGCAGCATGTATATTGAGAGTTTTTTTGATCTCAGCCAATTAAACACCTCCCTTCTTTTAGAGTTGTTCCCTATTCCCCTGACATTAAGTGAAGCTATTTTCAACTCCATTGTTTTACGCTGAATTTAGAGAAATTAAATTGGCTATTTTGCATTTGTAGCCGATTTGCATATAATTTTTAGCTTCGAACTTTTGTTCAGGAAAATGTTTGTTTTGCTCCGAAAACCCAAACAAAACAGTTAAATAGAAAGCAATAGAGTGCTGAGCACAAGTAGAAAAAAAAAACAGAAAATTAGACCTATTTGGAAGCGACGGTATTAAAGCTACGTGAAAGGGGAAAAAGTATACACAAAAACATAAAAAATAGAACACCCCTAAAATAATTATGTTTAAGAGCATTTGGTAGTATAGCGCGGGAGGAAAAAAATTAGAATTTCCCGATCTCCTTTTAAAAGATGTAACAGGTCACGTCAGTGAAACGCCTAGAGATCGATAAATATAGCGGAAACTTATCAATTCTTAAAGGTCTTCTAAGTCGTTTTTGTCATAGATTCTTATCGGTCTACTCGCTGGAGAGATTTTAACAAAAACTTTTCCATCTATAGTCCAAGCACTTGAAATAATATTGTTCTTACGTTTTTTGTTGGCTTCCTTCAACAGCTCTCGTCTGAATGAGGTTAGGTTCTCGTTTATAAATATGCCTTTCGAAGAGACAATCGAAGCAGCAGATGACTCGGGAAAAACATCCGACAGAGAGGTGTTCCTCAATTTTGTTCGCTGCTTGTAAAGTTCAGCTTTCTTTTTGTGACTGACAAATTTGACGATTATAGCTTTTGCTCCAACTTCTCCCTTAAGATGGTGCGAGATTTCGATGTCATCAGGTCTTACGTCAACATCAAGAACTTTAGCAACTTCTAGGACAGCCTCCTCGGTGGAAGAGTACACATTTTCGGGGATGCCGTGTATTTCTAACGAGTTCTTACGAGTGTATTGTTCTAAACTGTCTTGAAGGTCGTACAGTTGCAATATTTCTTCTTCTTGTTCGTCAACTTTCCTTCTTGCCTCCTCCAGTTCTTGCTGTAAAGTCAAGACCAACGGCTTAATCTTGGTTAGTTCTTCCTGCTGTTGTTCAGCTGTGTTGTTGTATCGTTGTTCGTAGAGCCACAACTTCTTCTCGAATTTTAATGTTGTCTCTTATGATATTGTTGACATTGATCTGTATGTCGATGAGAACTTCTTTTAGTTCGGCTCGTGTTGGCTCGTGTTCGTCTGTGATAGCAGCTGCAGAGTTAGACTTTGATGCATCGTCGAGCTGTGATTCGGTGTCCGCCATGTTTAATCGTTTTGAGGAAGACAGTTCTTCAGTTTCAGTCGAGCCACGCTCTCCTCTCTTGTTCTTTTTGGCTGTCTTGCGGGTCATCTATGTTTAAATGGAGACAAGTGCTACTTTTCAGGTTAAAAAGCGACTTAAATATTATTTTGCCGAGATTTTGGGAAGGAGATGAGTGCCCTGCTTAAAAAACGTGGCAGCGCATCTCAGGTCCTGCGCAGACTCCCCTCACCATGATTGATATTCTTGCATGGTGTAAGGAGTTGATTTATTCCTTTGCTGTTCTCTCCTTTAAAAAGAAAATGTTTTCGACGAAGGGGAAGGAATACTTTAGGTCAACCACTATAAAGACAACAGATCTAAAATGTGAACAAAGTGACTCTATTTTAGCTTCTTGATGTTTCCTTTTATAGACTACGAGATCGAACACTGTAGGTCAGAAAACGTTGGCGTCCAAATTGATTTCGTCCACAAAATAAGTTAACCCGGCGTGAGCTGAATTTAATAACTCTTTGTCATTAATATTGCAAGTTGTTGTAATAAGGTTTGCATATATCGCGCTCTTGGATTGGTTCAGGGAAACAGCATGCGGTTAAAGTGAGTTTCAAATGTTTGCTCCGGCACTTTGACAAATTTCACCCAAATAAATCGTCTCCCGGCCGTGACTCAGACAAACGTAATGGAAACACGCTCACTGCTTTCTGCAATAAAAAGCTTGTAGGCCAGTGCTAAAAAAAATAATGTAATCACCGAACCTCAAACGCACCAGTTAATACACGATCAGTCACCCAGCAATTGAGTCCTTTATGTCAGCTCTAATATCGGCACTAATGAAATCATTACTCAATCAATATTGATGCAATGACGGATCCAAGAATTTCTCAAAGAGGAGGAGGATAGGAGGTTGTACATGTACCTTACGATACGATGCGATCGAAACAATAACAGAGTTTACGCCTCCCCCCCCCCCCTCAATGTCCCGAACACATGATCCAAATTACTATCATAACTCGCAGACATGAAGATACAAGCTGTGTAGTTTTGAAGCCTTTGGAGTTTTTCCGCAAGGCCTTTGTTCAAGTCTCCTACACTATAAATTAATCATGATCCAAGTGTGACTCAACAGGACTATTATAAACTTCGATTAATTAACCTTTAAAATTTCTCACCAAATTTGCCCAAATTGCGCTTTAACATTATTCAACAATTTTAGTGCACAATGTCGTGACATTGTAAATTTATGTCAAAGTTCTAGAAGTATATATAGTACTCAGCAAGGGACCATGATCACAAAGCTTTTCTCTCACTGATCGGCTACGCTACTCTGTTGCAGATAGTTAATACACTAGCATTGTGCGGTTGTTAACATAGAAATCTCGAGCTCATAATCTAATTGCCAAAGAGAATGATATACAATGCTTTAAAAGGGAACCTCCACTCTTACAACAAGTTGGCTCTGAATTGTTTGAAGTAATTACTGAATCTCAAATTTTACTTGACAAGGTGGAAATAACATTCAAGAGTAACAAAAATTGATTAAAGGTTATCGCTTATTTTCGCTTTAAAATTTCCCGTGCACCACCATTTTGGATTTTGTGACGTCATTTGGTTGCCGCTATTGTTAGAAAGCAGAGCATCTTTTGTGTGAAACAATTGGGCAACCTATATGACGTCATGTAGTCCAAGATGGCAGCCGCGGCGCGGGGGAAATTTAAAAGCAAATATAGGTGTTTTGCCTGACACTGATTCCTCATTGCTGGGCTTTCAACCGAAATTTGAAATAAGACAGTATTTCCTACAATTAGAAGTCCGTTTGCTTTAAGGTGATTCCCGAGTAAAAGAACCCGCCATAGATTTCCGATGAAACTTGGTATGGTGTCATTACAGTACAAGGCGATGTTAAAAACGTAGTAAGAAGAGGGGGTCACCGTGCTTGTTTTCATGCTACGATGCTGACAAATATGGTTATTTAGGTTACTTTTGGTTATCTCATTGCGCAACAATTAAGCTTGATTATTTTTCAATGCGGCATGTTATATCACACAGAGTCCGACTTTCTTTGATTGCTTATTCATCTACGTCCCACAAAAAATGGCCTGAAATACCCTGCATTATCAATTGATATTTTTACCCTGTAAAAGAAACATAATTTGGACTTGCTCTTCGCCGTTAGTTCTCTATCTGTAGCATTTATTTTATTTGCAAAAAAGTAGCCATAGATTTCTGCCAATTTTTTTCTCAGTTATTGCGGATATGATTCTCGTTGAATTTAAAAAATAAAAAGTGGGGGTCACCGTGCTCGTTTAAGAGAAAAGGAGCTTTTACCTTGCTATCGAGCTTATGTTTTATGCGCGCGCGCTCATGTGCGCGCGCTGATGACGCAAAAATCGTGCGCAGTAGGAATGCGCAATGCAAAACTCGGGAATCACCTTAAGAGTGGAGGTTTCCTTTAACAAGAATGGCGGAAAATCGTTAAAAAATAGTCTCTTTCCACAGCCATGTCGAGCCTTCTTTTGCTTCAGTGTTCCTCTCCGCTACAGCTTTCAAATTTCGATAATCTTAAGGCATATCCTGGTTCTGGGGATGAGGAAAGAAAAAAAAGAAAACTTTGTGAATACCATGCATCTAGACATCTTCAAATTTGTTTGGTAAATACTGATTTTATACCAAAGTGTACGCAACGCTCAGGGTACGTGTTTTTAGAGGAAAGTAATTGTAAGCATTTAAAAATCAATTCAGAACCCACCTAGACACACAATGGCCGTTAGCTATAAATAATGGCCGATAGCTCGAACTCTGTAATAATCATTTTCGGGTTTGAGAATGCAATCTGCGCTTCTCTTCAAATGATGAGCTAGTTCCCAGGCGCGCCACTTAAACTGAAACGAACAAATATATCAACTAAATATAATGAGCTTAAAAATCCCAGCTGGCGGGAGGCAGACAAATTGACCTTGGAGTTGAGCTACCGAGAACTACTCCAGCGAAGTGGGCAGAACGGGAATTAAACTCGGGAACTCTGGATTTGAAGCCCGGCGCCTTAACCACCCGGCCACGCTACCTCTCTTGTCAGTAATTGATTCGACTGATTCAAAAGTTCTAACACCTTCTTTTAATTCCCAACACATCTGAAGACAGCAGTTTCATCTTCTTTCGTATGATCGTAGCAATCAAATAAAGATATATTTTTCCTATCCTCACCTTCTTTCCACAAATCCAGGTTGATCGATGGGATACCATCACAGTGAACCACATCTAAGCTATTTTCAAACACTCTCGGCTGGATTTCCTTCACGTTGTCCGAATTATCGCAGATAAGTTTTGCAAGCGAGCTTCCTTGCCTGATGGAGTCCAACTGCTCCAAGGTGAACCCAGTGTTGGGGTCGTCGCGCTCGTACCAGAAACGATCCCCGAAACGGTACCTCTGGAAGGTCCTAGCTATGATACAGGTGAAGGTCTGTCCCAAAATAGACCCAACCTGCGGATTCTCGCTAATACCGCCAACGTATAAATCAATATCTCTAAGAAAGGCGTCAATGTTGTTATAATCACGGACGTAAGATGATTTAATCCTATCGAGCTGGCTTGGATCGATGTCCGCAAGTAGATCTTCAAACGTGTTGGCAACCCCGCCACACTCCACTCGAAAGTCGACATATGGTGCTAAGCCATGGTCTCGACCGCGCTGAATGTTAATAGACAACAAATCTGCAACCACACCATCTCCAGGTCCTGGCATCACGAGGCTCTCGTGTATAGCTTCAGCAAAGTTTCTACACAAAAAGGAACAATACATTTTATTTCAGTTCGGAGGCGACGGAGTTAAGAATCTTTTTGATTAAGAATACTTTTTCCACTTTGAGTTACGCGCGCAAGACTGTTAATTTTAGCAAGCTAAAGGGATATGGTGATTTCAGCTTGTTCGATATAATTTTAGCCCAACAACGTTTACGTCATTTGAATTCTGATATTGTTTTGCAGAAATCCTTGGGGTAATTGCATCCCCTTACCTCACCCATCCCCCCTAACTTCCATGCAAAATACATATATATTGCCTCAGCTCTAAACTTTCCTAATTTTGTGTATGATGCTGGAAACATTTGCTCGAGCAGTTATTGCAAAGAATACGTTTTAAGACTGACTGTGAAAGTTCTGATAGACTCCTTTTCTTTTTCTCATAGGGGCCACTCGCCCTTTTCAAATACGTTCCTAAAACAATATCATTAAAAAGCTTCTCTTATACCTCACCCACCTCCCTTTAGAACGTCGTGGCAGACAAATTGGGGCATTAGAGGATAAAGACACATCTCCTATACCCTCACTGAATGTAAGTTTGTTCTAATTCACACTTACCTATCAAACTGTTGTGCTTGTTCTCTGACTAGCCCTAGATTTAAACCGTCGATTCCATTGTTCTCAAGTTTGTACAGAGAAGATGGGTCAAAGAACCTGGTGACGCTAACCTCACCCAGTCTTGTAAAATCTTTACTGAACTGTCCAAAACTTTCCCGAATCAACGAGTGGCCCATCCTGAAAGCGGCTGAAGCTAACGAATTGAACGTTGTCGCGTCTTCGTTTGGATCGTAGCCGGTAAAAAATGCGCCTGGTTGCTCCAGTAAAAGGCCGTTCTGTCGTCGCTTAAAAAAGAGAAATATGAATAAACAAAAACGTTTTTACTTAACCTTTAAGAGGGTCAGATAGCACTAGAGCGAATTTTGTTTGTATAAAAATAATCTCTCAACGTGTCGCGTAAAACAAAATGAAAAAGTGCGACTGCATGTTTCACAAACTTACCATTTTTTGCGCATTGCCAAAATTTCACCAATCTTCAAAGAAGGCGGAGGCTTCCAAATTTTGGAAACACTAATAATTTTAAATTTTTGTTCAGTTTAAATTAAACTGCCATATTACGCAAAACATTTTTCCAGAAGACATACTTCAGCTTTTATCGGCTAGTCTAGTTTGGCAGACGCGATGGCGGGACAAAATCATTTTTACCCGATGTGGCCTTTTGTTCAGTTATTTCAAAGGAAACTAGAAAACTATTTAAGGGCGCGTTCGTTTGGGATCAATCCGGAATAAGAACAATTGGAATAATGCGAGTAAGCGTTTGTTTGGGAGCTATTCTCATTCCGGAATACCTGGATTTCCATTCCGGCTATTCTGCTTCCAGAAGCAGAAAAGGCCGGAATATAATCCGGAATATATTCTTATTCCGGAATATCCCAAACGAACGCGCCCTAAATTCGCTCTAATGCGACCCGGCCCTTAGGGAGCACCTGCAGTAAAAACTTTAAAAAAAAAAATTCTCCTGGAAAATTTTATGTTTTAGCACAATGCTTACCACGTCTTCACTAAACAATGTAGGAAGCCACTCGTTGTACGTGATGTGCTGAATGTGAGCGATCACGATTTTTCGCGCCTCCTGAAAGAGTCGCTCCCCGTTCCATCCTGGGTTAAGATTGTGAAGAAATCGAGCGATTCGATTGTGTTCACGTGTAAGAAGGATGTGAATTGTCATCAACGCTGTGAACAAGGTAAATGAGATTATTGAGAGACTACCGTATTAATATCATTATCTTAATTAAGCATTTTCTCATACATATCCTTGCGTGGAAGTTAGTTTTTGAATCAACTTTTTTTAAAGGAGCTCCTCTGACATTGTCTAAACACCCACTCGCAAAATGTTTTAACACTATCGATTGAAATAAATGCCAACGATTATCTACAGCTGCTTATAAATCTCAGCAACTGACTAAGGAAAAGACTGCAATTTCCTTCAAAAACATTTTTAGAAATCGACGTTCTTATGAACTCGTCAAGCGCGTCACGCAATCCTCCCAAATTACCGAAAGTTTGTTGGGGAAGATAGATTGCGTGACGAGCCTCGCCAACCATGTCTGCATAGGAGGTTGTTGTTCACTGTAATTCAGATGATTTACTACCGTGACGTCGTACTGACTAATTATAGCACGCACAGTCTCTGTATTTGTTTTAACATATTGTACATATGGTACATACTGGGGTTCTCGTTGTCTCTAAAGTCGGCAAAAAGGAAACACGGTTTAACAGAAGGTCTTGGCGATCTGCAAAACGATCCCGGGTCAGCGGGTGGTGAGATTGGCATCCTATCGGAACGCGCCACTGGCAAGGGAACTACCCGTAATAATCCGAGATTTCCCTGGCGGTCCCGGACCGTCTCCGCCTCTTGGCAACTGACACCATAGATATTTGAACCATCCATGTAGGACGAGACCAGGTTGATCTAGATGACGAAAAAAAAAACAAAGAAGTTGTGTCCTGAGTACGATGAGAAATTACTCCTTAACTTTGGCGCGAAATTTCAGAGCCAACTTACGATTTCGCATGTGGCATTACAAAATTGCCATGGAAATTTTTGGGCCAAAATTTCTCCATTCAATAAACGAGTCAAATGCATATGCCCACGATTGAAGGCGTAATTTGTTATTCAAGGTATTACAAGTTATTAATCAGATGGCATACTCATGATACTCGTGAAATTAAGAAATAATTTCACTTACGTTTTGTCAAAATTCGAATAACCAGAGGAATTTTGACAAAATGCGCTCAAACCTATTGCCTAATTTCACTCGTCACAATTTGATTATTCATTCTTATCAATCTGTTTTTTACTTACAAATCCAAAGTGAGTGTGAAGCCTTAGAGCCAAGCCTGGCCCATAGCTGCCGGCGCTTATCCCGGTTTCTGTAACATGAAGCGGCTGGAAGGTATTTCTACTTCCCCCAGACGGGATGCTAGTCCATCGCAGGTCACTCCCCCGCAATTTGTTAGGTTTCCCCAACACCCATTTATTACCCATTTGTACCCATTTATACACCTGGGTGGAGAGCGGCCTTATTTTATCGCTAAACCTCGATTTACGTAGTTTGTTCAAAGCCTATGTTGAGTACTAGAGAGGCCCATGTTCTACTAGTGAGCCTGACAAAAAAAGTGACAATTTTGAAATTTTGTATTTTAGTAAGAAAAAAAACACAATAAACAAACCTGTTCGCCATAGTGTTGTGCTGATCTTGAAAGAGGAATGCATTGCGCACTCAGATTGTTCCTCAATCGATCATCAGGGTTTGCCTGTGAGATTGAAATACTGACGCATCCAGGGTTGTTAGTGGGGCACGGTTCGTTATTGGTTCCGCATCCCTGCGTCTGATTGGACGCAGTCAGCGTGAAGTCGTGGTCTATGAATGAACCCCATGCCATGGTCATGTGAGTGAAGTTGGGTGCCGCGCCTGCGTTCGCGGACGTGCTTAGAAACACGGTGTTACTGAGTGTTCTAGCATTCTCCAACAGAAACGGTTGAACCACGGACGCGAATCTAGGACCCTGACCGTTTTGGAAAGCAGGTGGAACGAAACGGACAAACTTTGACCCAGCGGAACCCTGCGCTACTTTGCACAGGTTATTGCACGTGCCGTCAAACGTGCGATACCAGCGCTTGAAGCATGCTATTACCTGCTTGAAGGGATCACAGTTCACCTGGTTTAGCGTGTCCAGTACCAGCTGTGCAGAATTGCTTGAACTCGCCGACTGCCGCACTTCGCATACGCCAACAATTATCACAGCCCCGAGAAAGAAGCTAAGAAAAAGAGAATGATAATTTTTAACACGAGTTAAAAGTTGATTTTCCAGGTTTACACTAACCTGACTCCGATGGTGTGCGTGTGCTACCACACAACATAGAAGTGAAACAAAAGAAACACAAACAATTTCATAGCTATTTTTAACACAACCTCGTCATTCAGAGTGGAGTTACTTGCGTTAAACAACTATGTTAAAACTGTGTAAAAGACTATAGAGTGTGTGCACCTGACGTCATCAAATTCTCAAATCCAAAACTAAAAAGCCACTAAAGGTTTTATCCTCATCAGGCATAAGAGGTACCAAATGTATAGCTGTTTACAACTTTCCAGCTCAATAGCATCCTTCGTTTGGAAACTAGCGGATTTTGAATTTCGAAGTTATGGCGGTGTGTGACATAACCCTACGATCGCGTTTGTCGAAAAATATACACTTATCTCGTGATTTTTAGCCATTTTTGGAGTTTAAGTATCAGGAAAAGTACTTTTGTAAATATTTTTTGGCTCGGTTCAGATAATCAGTCCACTAAATAGCCAAAGTAAGTTCCAGATGTTCACACTATTTACTGGCCGCCATGTTGGAGGACTAAAGAGGTCCTCCAACATGGCGACCCCATACAAAGCTCTGTAATTTTGTGCGGCACATTTCGACGAATATCTCAACTTTGGGAAAACGCACACACCTTAAACTTGGATAACTGTCTTCTTTATTTGTCGTTTACAATATCTCATTTTTTTGACTTCATTCAATGCACGGTTTTTGATTTCATTTTTTATTGCGTGACACTGCACACACTCTATTAGTTATTTTAAGTGGTTCATAGAGGGTTCAAGGAATAAAAATCTCAATGATGGTTACTATACCTTAAACGCTGCATTTTTCCTCCAGAAAGTGCCACCTTCTACTATGTTGTGAAAAAAAAATACATTAAAAAAATAGTAAGAGTAACTGATAATTACCGTTGAACGAGGCGCCTCGTTCTCTTTCTGTTAACTGTCCAAAAGTGAAAAGGGTCGCTATACTCTACACTTAGGGTTAGTTCACCAGAAAATGATTACTTTTCAGGCCGGAGGGAAGGGAGTGAATAGGGGTATGCAAATCCGCCGTTCCATGCCTTTTTTTCCTAAATCCGTCGATCCGCCAATGTTTTTGTTCAAATCTGGAATCACAACCACTGACATCCGGAAACAGAAGTGTTAAAGTTGACCTGGATCCGCGCCTGAGTTCAAGGGTACGGTAAACTGGTAAATGTGAATGCCATAGGTAATTTCGTGCAAATAGTAAAGAAGGCAACATGCGTGGTGCCTATAGCACAGTACAATTCCAATAACTCAGTCTCACACCTAAGTTATGAGCTTCGTTCAAAGCAGACTAAATAATTTGCATGAACCATTAACATACCGACCAAGGCTGAAGAAAGATCTATGATCTAAACTTCGTTTAGGACTCCAAGATCTGAGCATTACAGACAGGCCGCACAATCCTGAATCCGCGCCAAAATTCATAGCTGATCCACGATACACTGTGTTTTCAAAATCCACCACTCCGCTCGATTTACGACAAAAATCCACAATCTGTGCGATTTTTAAGGCCAAATCCGTCGAACCGAAAAGCTATTCACCCCCATTTTTTCAGTTCTACTCGGAGACAAACTTTACTATGTATTTTGTGAAGCCTTTTACGATGAGGCTTTTAGGTAGGAAACAAGACGAAAGTTAACTTGAAGGGGAAAACGAGATTCTTGGTATCTGATATAGTTGCAATTATAATCATCACGCATGTACGAGAATGACTACAAAAGGATAAAGTCCGGCGAGGCAAAACTGATTTCTTTTAAAAAAAAAACCTTACTTACTTTATACGAAAAAGAGGCAATTTTTTTAAACATTTAACTGAACAATCACAATCTTGTAATTATAATTTGTTCTTTACAATGACGTTGCCCTTAACTCTGTAGATTTTCCGTAGTACATGGCTATTGCCAAGCACTTAAACATAAGCTTTAGTGGTCGACTCTGGCTTCAGTGGAAGATTACGCAAGCATTTTCCGAGTTATTAACATAAGAAAATTACAAAATTTTACCACTTATCACGGTCGTCGGATACAGGAAAATCGTGAAGCTAAGAATAAAGCGGACGCACCGAAGAGAAAAGACTAAGTACCTGTTCCTTCCAGCTGCAAACCTGAGTTGAAAATCCTTGTCAAATCTATGCGACTCGGCCAACTGCAATTCCGTTCTCTCTGAAACAACCTGTTTGTTTTGGTTGATGGTGAGGTTTGAGTGAGTTTCTTTTATGCCAAGCTTAAGATCTCATTACTACCTTGCCATGTGGCAAAAAATTGTGCTTTGTCACCCGACAAATAATCAAGGAAAAACAAAACACTTTAGATAAATGTTTAAGCAAATATCTGGGTGGTAATAAAAAAAATATTCCTGGTTTCTAAGAACAGGAACTTTGTGGGCACAATTAACTTGCGCAACGCGGTAGTTTCGAAGGTAGTACGTATGTAACTGTCATGTTTGTACATTGTTTTCGGTAAATCAGTCGCGACCGAGATAACGGCTCAATGGAAACCCCGACAATAAAATTACTAGCGTCATGGTAATATGCAATGTCAGAATCACGTTTTTCGGTGGAAATGACAGAAATGTACGTATGTTTAAGCTTTGTGCCACTTGTTCGATTACGACGCCGAAGGCTGGTTGTGCGTAACCGACCATACCTGAAATACAGCACATAAGTATCTTTCTAAGCACTCCATAAGAAGTTAATTTACTTGGTTTTGACTTTTATTTTAGCTACAGAGGAATCTCATTAATCAAGCTCTTAAAGGGCCATCAAAGTTTGCTCGCATTCATTTAGCAGAGTTTTCGCCCTAATTAAAAAAATACCTAACATGATATTCACTCAAGGTGAGACCCCATTTGGGGGTGTGGGGGAGGCGAGGCATGGGAGGTGCTAAATATCCCCTATCTTTTAAAATTTCAATATCAAAAACCTTAAATCTTCCATTTGATATCCCGGAAAATCTGTTCTAAACATCTCTTAAGCCATTTTTATTTACGGTTTCCGCTGAGCATTCGAGAAATAATGGTAAAAATAAGGTTACCACAAAAACATCATAGTATGGTAATAATTTGAATACAGTTTAGAAAAACTTATCGAGACTCAAGCTTTTAAGCTGACCCCAGGAGAGAAAACTGAACTTGAATTCAATTAAAACGGACGTTTCGCTTTAGTTAAAAAAACAGTAACACAAGCTTCATTCTTATGAGATTTGATGTTAACTTGCCGAAAATGCTTGAGAATTAAACTTGATCGCGGGGTCACTTAAAGAAATGAACATAAGTTAGTGTTGTTCTAAATAGCGTTCCAAAAGTTATCGCGCTATGAGTAAATTTTTAGCAAATAATTTTTGCACTTATTGCTCTTCGATTTTTTTTTTTCCTGTTTCAGGATTTGGGTTATTAGATCCATCGGTAGCCATATCAGTAACAAAGCTACAATATCCACCAAAAGTCAGATGATATTGAAACTGTGAGGTCCTCTCGAGAGACTGAATATGCCTTGTCTGAGAAGACCTGAGAACAGCAAATTCGATATCGAGAGAACGGAATTGCAGTTGGCCGAGTCGCATAGATTTGACAAGGATTTTCAACTCAGGTTTGCAGCTGGAAGGAACAGGTACTTAGTCTTTTCTCTTCGGTGCGTCCGCTTTATTCTTAGCTTCACGATTTTCCTGTATCCGACGACCGTGATAAGTGGTAAAATTTGTAATTTTCTTATGTTAATAACTCGGAAAATGCTTGCGTAATCTTCCACTGAAGCCAGAGTCGACCACTAAAGCTTATGTTTAAGTGCTTGGCAATAGCCATGTACTACGGAAAATCTACAGAGTTAAGGGCAACGTCATTGTAAAGAACAAATTATAATTACAAGATTGTGATTGTTCAGTTAAATGTTTAAAAAAATTGCCTCTTTTTCGTATAAAGTAAGTAAGGTTTTTTTTTAAAAGAAATCAGTTTTGCCTCGCCGGACTTTATCCTTTTGTAGTCATTCTCGTACATGCGTGATGATTATAATTGCAACTATATCAGATACCAAGAATCTCGTTTTCCCCTTCAAGTTAACTTTCGTCTTGTTTCCTACCTAAAAGCCTCATCGTAAAAGGCTTCACAAAATACATAGTAAAGTTTGTCTCCGAGTAGAACTGAAAAAATGGGGGTGAATAGCTTTTCGGTTCGACGGATTTGGCCTTAAAAATCGCACAGATTGTGGATTTTTGTCGTAAATCGAGCGGAGTGGTGGATTTTGAAAACACAGTGTATCGTGGATCAGCTATGAATTTTGGCGCGGATTCAGGATTGTGCGGCCTGTCTGTAATGCTCAGATCTTGGAGTCCTAAACGAAGTTTAGATCATAGATCTTTCTTCAGCCTTGGTCGGTATGTTAATGGTTCATGCAAATTATTTAGTCTGCTTTGAACGAAGCTCATAACTTAGGTGTGAGACTGAGTTATTGGAATTGTACTGTGCTATAGGCACCACGCATGTTGCCTTCTTTACTATTTGCACGAAATTACCTATGGCATTCACATTTACCAGTTTACCGTACCCTTGAACTCAGGCGCGGATCCAGGTCAACTTTAACACTTCTGTTTCCGGATGTCAGTGGTTGTGATTCCAGATTTGAACAAAAACATTGGCGGATCGACGGATTTAGGAAAAAAAAGGCATGGAACGGCGGATTTGCATACCCCTATTCACTCCCTTCCCTCCGGCCTGAAAAGTAATCATTTTCTGGTGAACTAACCCTAAGTGTAGAGTATAGCGACCCTTTTCACTTTTGGACAGTTAACAGAAAGAGAACGAGGCGCCTCGTTCAACGGTAATTATCAGTTACTCTTACTATTTTTTTAATGTATTTTTTTTTCACAACATAGTAGAAGGTGGCACTTTCTGGAGGAAAAATGCAGCGTTTAAGGTATAGTAACCATCATTGAGATTTTTATTCCTTGAACCCTCTATGAACCACTTAAAATAACTAATAGAGTGTGTGCAGTGTCACGCAATAAAAAATGAAATCAAAAACCGTGCATTGAATGAAGTCAAAAAATTGAGATATTGTAAACGACAGATAAAGAAGACAGTTATCCAAGTTTAAGGTGTGTGCGTTTTCCCAAAGTTGAGATATTCGTCGAAATGTGCCGCACAAAATTACAGAGCTTAGTATGGGGTCGCCATGTTGGAGGACCTCTTTAGTCCTCCAACATGGCGGCCAGTATATAGTGTGAACATCTGGAACTTACTTTGGCTATTTAGTGAACTGATTATCTGAACCGAGCCAAAAAATATTTACAAAAGTACTTTTCCTGATACTTAAACTCCTAAAATGGCTAAAAATCACGAGATAAGTGTATATTTTTCGACAAACGCGATCGTAGGGTTATGTCACGCACCGCCATAACTTCGAAATTCAAAATCCGCTAGTTTCCAAACGAAGGATGCTATTGAGCTGGAAAGTTGTAAACAGCTATAAATTTGGTACCTCTTATGCCTGATGAGGATAAAACCTTTAGTGGCTTTTTAGTTTTGGATTTGAGAATTTGATGACGTCAGGTGCACACACTCTATAGTCTTTTACACAGTTTTAACATAGTTGTTTAACGCAAGTAACTCCACTCTGAATGACGAGGTTGTGTTAAAAATAGCTATGAAATTGTTTGTGTTTCTTTTGTTTCACTTCTATGTTGTGTGGTAGCACACGCACACCATCGGAGTCAGGTTAGTGTAAACCTGGAAAATCAACTTTTAACTCGTGTTAAAAATTATCATTCTCTTTTTCTTAGCTTCTTTCTCGGGGCTGTGATAATTGTTGGCGTATGCGAAGTGCGGCAGTCGGCGAGTTCAAGCAATTCTGCACAGCTGGTACTGGACACGCTAAACCAGGTGAACTGTGATCCCTTCAAGCAGGTAATAGCATGCTTCAAGCGCTGGTATCGCACGTTTGACGGCACGTGCAATAACCTGTGCAAAGTAGCGCAGGGTTCCGCTGGGTCAAAGTTTGTCCGTTTCGTTCCACCTGCTTTCCAAAACGGTCAGGGTCCTAGATTCGCGTCCGTGGTTCAACCGTTTCTGTTGGAGAATGCTAGAACACTCAGTAACACCGTGTTTCTAAGCACGTCCGCGAACGCAGGCGCGGCACCCAACTTCACTCACATGACCATGGCATGGGGTTCATTCATAGACCACGACTTCACGCTGACTGCGTCCAATCAGACGCAGGGATGCGGAACCAATAACGAACCGTGCCCCACTAACAACCCTGGATGCGTCAGTATTTCAATCTCACAGGCAAACCCTGATGATCGATTGAGGAACAATCTGAGTGCGCAATGCATTCCTCTTTCAAGATCAGCACAACACTATGGCGAACAGGTTTGTTTATTGTGTTTTTTTTCTTACTAAAATACAAAATTTCAAAATTGTCACTTTTTTTGTCAGGCTCACTAGTAGAACATGGGCCTCTCTAGTACTCAACATAGGCTTTGAACAAACTACGTAAATCGAGGTTTAGCGATAAAATAAGGCCGCTCTCCACCCAGGTGTATAAATGGGTACAAATGGGTAATAAATGGGTGTTGGGGAAACCTAACAAATTGCGGGGGAGTGACCTGCGATGGACTAGCATCCCGTCTGGGGGAAGTAGAAATACCTTCCAGCCGCTTCATGTTACAGAAACCGGGATAAGCGCCGGCAGCTATGGGCCAGGCTTGGCTCTAAGGCTTCACACTCACTTTGGATTTGTAAGTAAAAAACAGATTGATAAGAATGAATAATCAAATTGTGACGAGTGAAATTAGGCAATAGGTTTGAGCGCATTTTGTCAAAATTCCTCTGGTTATTCGAATTTTGACAAAACGTAAGTGAAATTATTTCTTAATTTCACGAGTATCATGAGTATGCCATCTGATTAATAACTTGTAATACCGTGAATAACAAATTACGCCTTCAATCGTGGGCATATGCATTTGACTCGTTTATTGAATGGAGAAATTTTGGCCCAAAAATTTCCATGGCAATTTTGTAATGCCACATGCGAAATCGTAAGTTGGCTCTGAAATTTCGCGCCAAAGTTAAGGAGTAATTTCTCATCGTACTCAGGACACAACTTCTTTGTTTTTTTTTTCGTCATCTAGATCAACCTGGTCTCGTCCTACATGGATGGTTCAAATATCTATGGTGTCAGTTGCCAAGAGGCGGAGACGGTCCGGGACCGCCAGGGAAATCTCGGATTATTACGGGTAGTTCCCTTGCCAGTGGCGCGTTCCGATAGGATGCCAATCTCACCACCCGCTGACCCGGGATCGTTTTGCAGATCGCCAAGACCTTCTGTTAAACCGTGTTTCCTTTTTGCCGACTTTAGAGACAACGAGAACCCCAGTATGTACCATATGCACAATATGTTAAAACAAATACAGAGACTGTGCGTGCTATAATTAGTCAGTACGACGTCACGGTAGTAAATCATCTGAATTACAGTGAACAACAACCTCCTATGCAGACATGGTTGGCGAGGCTCGTCACGCAATCTATCTTCCCCAACAAACTTTCGGTAATTTGGGAGGATTGCGTGACGCGCTTGACGAGTTCATAAGAACGTCGATTTCTAAAAATGTTTTTGAAGGAAATTGCAGTCTTTTCCTTAGTCAGTTGCTGAGATTTATAAGCAGCTGTAGATAATCGTTGGCATTTATTTCAATCGATAGTGTTAAAACATTTTGCGAGTGGGTGTTTAGACAATGTCAGAGGAGCTCCTTTAAAAAAAAGTTGATTCAAAAACTAACTTCCACGCAAGGATATGTATGAGAAAATGCTTAATTAAGATAATGATATTAATACGGTAGTCTCTCAATAATCTCATTTACCTTGTTCACAGCGTTGATGACAATTCACATCCTTCTTACACGTGAACACAATCGAATCGCTCGATTTCTTCACAATCTTAACCCAGGATGGAACGGGGAGCGACTCTTTCAGGAGGCGCGAAAAATCGTGATCGCTCACATTCAGCACATCACGTACAACGAGTGGCTTCCTACATTGTTTAGTGAAGACGTGGTAAGCATTGTGCTAAAACATAAAATTTTCCAGGAGAATTTTTTTTTTAAAGTTTTTACTGCAGGTGCTCCCTAAGGGCCGGGTCGCATTAGAGCGAATTTAGGGCGCGTTCGTTTGGGATATTCCGGAATAAGAATATATTCCGGATTATATTCCGGCCTATTCTGCTTCTGGAAGCAGAATAGCCGGAATGGAAATCCAGGTATTCCGGAATGAGAATAGCTCCCAAACAAACGCTTACTCGCATTATTCCAATTGTTCTTATTCCGGATTGATCCCAAACGAACGCGCCCTTAAATAGTTTTCTAGTTTCCTTTGAAATAACTGAACGAAAGGCCACATCGGGTAAAAATGATTTTGTCCCGCCATCGCGTCTGCCAAACTAGACTAGCCGATAAAAGCTGAAGTATGTCTTCTGGAAAAATGTTTTGCGTAATATGGCAGTTTAATTTAAACTGAACAAAAATTTAAAATTATTAGTGTTTCCAAAATTTGGAAGCCTCCGCCTTCTTTGAAGATTGGTGAAATTTTGGCAATGCGCAAAAAATGGTAAGTTTGTGAAACATGCAGTCGCACTTTTTCATTTTGTTTTACGCGACACGTTGAGAGATTATTTTTATACAAACAAAATTCGCTCTAGTGCTATCTGACCCTCTTAAAGGTTAAGTAAAAACGTTTTTGTTTATTCATATTTCTCTTTTTTAAGCGACGACAGAACGGCCTTTTACTGGAGCAACCAGGCGCATTTTTTACCGGCTACGATCCAAACGAAGGACGCGACAACGTTCAATTCGTTAGCTTCAGCCGCTTTCAGGATGGGCCACTCGTTGATTCGGGAAAGTTTTGGACAGTTCAGTAAAGATTTTACAAGACTGGGTGAGGTTAGCGTCACCAGGTTCTTTGACCCATCTTCTCTGTACAAACTTGAGAACAATGGAATCGACGGTTTAAATCTAGGGCTAGTCAGAGAACAAGCACAACAGTTTGATAGGTAAGTGTGAATTAGAACAAACTTACATTCAGTGAGGGTATAGGAGATGTGTCTTTATCCTCTAATGCCCCAATTTGTCTGCCACGACGTTCTAAAGGGAGGTGGGTGAGGTATAAGAGAAGCTTTTTAATGATATTGTTTTAGGAACGTATTTGAAAAGGGCGAGTGGCCCCTATGAGAAAAAGAAAAGGAGTCTATCAGAACTTTCACAGTCAGTCTTAAAACGTATTCTTTGCAATAACTGCTCGAGCAAATGTTTCCAGCATCATACACAAAATTAGGAAAGTTTAGAGCTGAGGCAATATATATGTATTTTGCATGGAAGTTAGGGGGCATGGGTGAGGTAAGGGGATGCAATGTACCCCAAGGATTTCTGCAAAACAATATCAGAATTCAAATGACGTAAACGTTGTTGGGCTAAAATTATATCGAACAAGCTGAAATCACCATATCCCTTTAGCTTGCTAAAATTAACAGTCTTGCGCGCGTAACTCAAAGTGGAAAAAGTATTCTTAATCAAAAAGATTCTTAACTCCGTCGCCTCCGAACTGAAATAAAATGTATTGTTCCTTTTTGTGTAGAAACTTTGCTGAAGCTATACACGAGAGCCTCGTGATGCCAGGACCTGGAGATGGTGTGGTTGCAGATTTGTTGTCTATTAACATTCAGCGCGGTCGAGACCATGGCTTAGCACCATATGTCGACTTTCGAGTGGAGTGTGGCGGGGTTGCCAACACGTTTGAAGATCTACTTGCGGACATCGATCCAAGCCAGCTCGATAGGATTAAATCATCTTACGTCCGTGATTATAACAACATTGACGCCTTTCTTAGAGATATTGATTTATACGTTGGCGGTATTAGCGAGAATCCGCAGGTTGGGTCTATTTTGGGACAGACCTTCACCTGTATCATAGCTAGGACCTTCCAGAGGTACCGTTTCGGGGATCGTTTCTGGTACGAGCGCGACGACCCCAACACTGGGTTCACCTTGGAGCAGTTGGACTCCATCAGGCAAGGAAGCTCGCTTGCAAAACTTATCTGCGATAACTCGGACAACGTGAAGGAAATCCAGCCGAGAGTGTTTGAAAATAGCTTAGATGTGGTTCACTGTGATGGTATCTCATCGATCAACCTGAATTTGTGGAAAGAAGGTGAGGATAGGAAAAATATATCTTTATTTGATTGCTACGATCATACGAAAGAAGATGAAACTGCTGTCTTCAGATGTGTTGGGAATTAAAAGAAGGTATTAGAACTTTTGAATCAGTCGAATCAATTACTGACAAGAGAGGTAGCGTGGCCGGGTGGTTAAGGCGCCGGGCTTCAAATCCAGAGTTCCCGAGTTTAATTCCCGTTCTGCCCACTTCGCTGGAGTAGTTCTCGGTAGCTCAACTCCAAGGTCAACTTGTCTGCCTCCCGCCAGCTGGGATTTTTAAGCTCATTATATTTAGTTGATATATTTGTTCGTTTCAGTTTAAGTGGCGCGCCTGGGAACTAGCTCATCATTTGAAGAGAAGCGCAGATTGCATTCTCAAACCCGAAAATGATTATGACAGAGTTCGAGCTATCGGCCATTATTTGAGCTAACGGCCATTGTGTGTCTAGGTGGCTTCTGAATTGATTTTTAAATGCTTACAATTACTTTCCTCTAAAAACACGTACCCTGAGCGTTGCGTACACTTTGGTATAAAATCAGTATTTACCAAACAAATTTGAAGATGTCTAGATGCATGGTATTCACAAAGTTTTCTTTTTTTTCTTTCCTCATCCCCAGAACCAGGATATGCCTTAAGATTACCGAAATTTGAAAGCTGTAGCGGAGAGGAATACTGAAGCAAAAGAAGGCTCGACATGGCTGTGGAAAGAGACTATTTTTTAACGATTTTCCGCCATTCTTGTTAAAGGAAACTTCCACTCTAAAGGTGATTCCCGAGTTTTGCATTGCGCATTCCTACTGCGCACGATTTTTGCGTCATCAGCGCGCGCACATGAGCGCGCGCGCATAAAACATAAGCTCGATAGCAAGGTAAAAGCTCCTTTTCTCTTAAACGAGCACGGTGACCCCCACTTTTTATTTTTTAAATTTAACGAGAATCATATCCGCAATAACTGAGAAAAAAATTGGTAGAAATCTATGGCTACTTTTTTGCAAATAAAATAAATGCTACAGATAGAGAACTAACGGCGAAGAGCAAGTCCAAATTATGTTTCTTTTACAGGGTAAAAATATCAATTGATAATGCAGGGTATTTCAGGCCATTTTTTGTGGGACGTAGATGAATAAGCAATCAAAGAAAGTCGGACTCTGTGTGATATAACATGCCGCATTGAAAAATAATCAAGCTTAATTGTTGCGCAATGAGATAACCAAAAGTAACCTAAATAACCATATTTGTCAGCATCGTAGCATGAAAACAAGCACGGTGACCCCCTCTTCTTACTACGTTTTTAACATCGCCTTGTACTGTAATGACACCATACCAAGTTTCATCGGAAATCTATGGCGGGTTCTTTTACTCGGGAATCACCTTAAAGCAAACGGACTTCTAATTGTAGGAAATACTGTCTTATTTCAAATTTCGGTTGAAAGCCCAGCGATGAGGAATCAGTGTCAGGCAAAACACCTATATTTGCTTTTAAATTTCCCCCGCGCCGCGGCTGCCATCTTGGACTACATGACGTCATATAGGTTGCCCAATTGTTTCACACAAAAGATGCTCTGCTTTCTAACAATAGCGGCAACCAAATGACGTCACAAAATCCAAAATGGTGGTGCACGGGAAATTTTAAAGCGAAAATAAGCGATAACCTTTAATCAATTTTTGTTACTCTTGAATGTTATTTTCACCTTGTCAAGTAAAATTTGAGATTCAGTAATTACTTCAAACAATTCAGAGCCAACTTGTTGTAAGAGTGGAGGTTCCCTTTTAAAGCATTGTATATCATTCTCTTTGACAATTAGATTATGAGCTCGAGATTTCTATGTTAACAACCGCACAATGCTAGTGTATTAACTATCTGCAACAGAGTAGCGTAGCCGATCAGTGAGAGAAAAGCTTTGTGATCATCATGGTCCCTTGCTGAGTACTATATATACTTCTAGAAGTTTGACATAAATTTACAATGTCACGACATTGTGCACTAAAATTGTTGAATAATGTTAAAGCACAATTTGGGCAAATTTGGTGAGAAATTTTAAATGTTAATTAATCGAAGTTTATAATAGTCCTGTTGAGTCACACTTGGATCATGATTAATTTATAGTGTAGGAGACTTGAACAAAGGCCTTGCGGAAAAACTCCAAAGGCTTCAAAACTACACAGCTTGTATCTTCATGTCTGCGAGTTATGATAGTAATTTGGATCATGTGTTCGGGACATTGAGGGGGAGGGGAGGCGTAAACTCTGTTATTGTTTCGATCGCATCGTATCGTAAGGTACATGTACAACCTCCTATCCTCCTCCTCTTTGAGAAATTCTTGGATCCGTCATTGCATCAATATTGATTGAGTAATGATTTCATTAGTGCCGATATTAGACCTGACATAAAGGACTCAATTGCTGGGTGAGATCGTGTATTAACTGGTGCGTTTGAGGTTCGGTGATTACATTATTTTTTTTAGCACTGGCCTACAAGCTTTTTATTGCAGAAAGCAGTGAGCGTGTTTCCATTACGTTTGTCTGAGTCACGGCCGGGAGACGATTTATTTGGGTGAAATTTGTCAAAGACGCTACACAATACATTGAAGATACTGAACGCCTTTACGTCTGATGAAATATTTACTCCTGGAGCAATTTGTCGAAACATTTTCAAAATATCGTAAGAAATATAAAGTGTATAAAATATTTTAATATATAAATCTCAGTAGAATGTGTAGAATGCCAAAAAGCAAATGGTGAGAAGTACTTACTCTCTTTAAAAACATTTAAGTCGACTCTTGGCAGATCGCTGCAGGACACATCATCATTGACACTATTGTTAATCCTTCGCAAGAAAACCTTGGGCTGAATATTGAATACACCGTCTGAGTTGTCACATATCACTCGAGCTAATGTGACCTTTCTTATTTCGGTTAGTTGTTCCATGGTAAACCCTGTTCATACCAGAAGCGATCACCATGGCGCGAGTTGTTAAACTGCGCGAGAAACAGACAGGTGGCGGTTCGTCCCATCTCACTGCCTTCTACAGGGCTTTCACTCAATATTCCCGCAAATAGATCGATGTCCTCGACAGTTCTGTAAGTACCTTGCAGTCTTACCCGCTGAGCAAATGGTATATCTGTAAGACCATTGAAGTTGGTACCTGAAACTGAAGGACCACCACAAGCTGTTGAAATCTGGATATAACCTGGTATGCCATGATCTCGTGCACGCTGAATGTTTATAGAAGCAAGATCACCAGTAAAAGTATTGCCGTCTGCTGCTGGCAATAAGAGTTTCTCCAGCACCGCCTTAGCAATGTTCCTGCGAGAAAGAAAATCACTAAATTATTGTCAAATACGATTTTTTTTTAAAATAGTCATTATTTGTTCCAGTTTTGGAGAATGTTGTGCATGCAAGCCGGAACTTGCTTTTTTAGATCATTATTTTCAATCAGTGTTTTAAAGAAAATCCACTCATGAATTAGGGTCCTTTCAACAGTTGCAGTTATTGTAATAACTTAATTTACGGTTGAGGCCCTGCAAAATTGACGCGTGTTAATGACATCATGTTGAATGAACATACCGACAGCTAAGTTACTATACTGACCTAGTTCATTGCGATATAGAGCTTGTCAGTTGGAAACTTACAAAGGAAGCGCAGAAAGAAAGTTAACACCCTCAAAATGAAAGTTCACCCCGGACACACACGCCAATACAAAAATTGTCATATTATAAAATACTTATTGACTGAGTGGGGTCAATATTTGATAGTCTGGAGGTATAGTGTCTTTAAGTCGAAAGTACTTTGTTACATTTAAATCACCTTCACTTTTACTGTGACCACTTCTCCCCGAAATAAAAACGCGTATGTGATAAAGTCATTTAATTACTTCGTTATTAGATCAAGGTTCATGAAATCGAGGTGCACGAGTTTGTGTTATGTAAGTTACAGTTTAAGGAATGCTGAAAGTCAATCGAGAAATGAAGTTTGTGCTTTCCGATAGTCGATCAGTTGATTTTGTCTTACAAAACAAGGCTAAACAAACACATACCGATCAAATTCAAGGGCTCTTTCCAAAGCCAATCCAAGATATAAACCTGTATAGGGATTGACTCCTAAGTTTAATTCGTAGAGCACTTCTGGGTTAAAGAAAGTGACGGTAGATTCATTCAGGCGGTTCACTTCACGAACTCCATCCGCCAATGTGAAGGTTTCCCGAATCAGAGTGTGGCCTATTCTGAATCCAGCCGTAGAGAATTCGTTGAACATTGTAGCCTTTACAAAAGGATCGTAACCGTCGAAGAATGTTCCAGATGCCTCCAACTCAACTCCTGCCTCTTGCCTCTGAAACAGAAGACGGTCGTTGGCTGTTAATATCCATTCACTTGGAGTAAAGTCAAGCTTGGGCAAGTCTAGTTTGATCTCATAATCTCTTAGATTATACGGTGTACTGCTGATGCTTAATAGGTTTTGCAAGTGTGTACGCCGTTGTTAATCTTCATTCACTTGGAGCCATATTGTAAAATGCTTATTGACTGTCCCGGATCAACATAAACATTCAACAACTGATTCATGCTTTCGCGTGTACGTTTCATTGGGATATGGTACACGCGCCAAGATTTGCCGAAAGCACGAAAGTAGCGTACGAAATGCCCGAATTGAAGGAGAAAGATCAGTCTAGCTAGAGCAGTACTGAGTACTTTCTATATGTTACACTAAAGTGTATCATAACTTCCTGGATTGCAGATTTTACAACTTTTAAACTTTAATATTTCCGGACCCAATACAGATATTTGCAAAAGGAAATCGGCATTTTTATGTTTTGTGGAATTTTATGCGACTGAGCTAAATTGTATGTTCGCGCTAATTGTTTCTAGGCGTATCCTTACTGCGCACCCAAATTCACACGCCACGTCATACTTGAAGGCGCCTGTTACTAAAACGTGCAATGATAGGGCAGATGGTTATTTTTCTTTAGATGGATCATTTTTTCCACCGACTTTGTACGTTTAGAGAAAAAATGAAGAACAGGCTATTGACTAGAAGTTTGAATTGCTTTGTGAAATGCGCCATCGAATTCCGCTTATCTGTGCGACTTGTTCAAATGCCTCTTGAAAAGGTGAGTGTTGTGACAACGTTGGTAACCTTTGAAATTGTTTACGCAGCAGACCCATTTCTACAAAATATGACTGATATCACTTGCCTCCGTTGACTCACCTTCGATATTTTTAACTATAAACCCCTGTAGACGATGCTGAAATTCGTGTGCCAATTTTTCAAGATCACGGTAGTTTTCCACACGGCTTACCTCTGAAACGAAGTCGATGACCCCCATTTTTTTGCGTTTCTGAGGCACAAGTAACTGGTTATACGACTACAGCAAAAATCAAAACGTAAAAGGATGAACAGACTGGAAAATTTTCGCGCGAACGCCCTTAACTAAGTTTGTCGATGGGCCCTTTTTGTGATCATGTAACCAATTGAACAGAATTTCCTTATAATTCAGGAGTTGCAAATAAATGTATATCTACGTATTTTTAGTTCTTAATGAGAAAAGAAAGGATGCATTATTACATTACGTTCTACCATATCTACATGGGTCTTACCAAAGCTAGACTGGGGATGAGTGCTGGCAACCATTCATTATAAGTAATGTGTTGTATCATGGCACCAACGATTCGGCGACCCTCTTGATACAGTGTCTCGTCATCATAGAATGGATTTAATAAGTGTAGGAGTTTGACAATACGGTTGTGTTCACGAACCCACAGAGCGTGCATTGACATTAACGCTGTGAAACAAGAAGATAAAATTGTTATTTTAGTAAATTTAAATAAAAATTTATTTTTGCATCACTCCGTTACACGGCTTACAAAACTCGCGCTGCTTTTTCATCCAATCGAAAATAAAGCCGAAACAAATCGTGACGCGCTCGCTTATGTTTTCCCGCGCTTTGCGTCCGTCTACATGCATGCACTTCGAGTTCTGATAGGTCCACTATACGTTCTGTGTTCTTTGTGCTTAGCCGGAGTGATTTCTGTCTGGTTCTACGGGACTCATTTGAAAACCGCTCTAAGCGAAATACAGTTCATTCGCCATTCATGACTTCAAAAACAGTGGTTGAGAGTTTAACTTTATGCATGCCGGTAAGTACCACAAGGTATTTGTATTTCATTGTTCATGTTTATCATGGAATTTCTCAACAAAACGATTTTGAAGTAACGTCTCTCACCTTGATTTTCATTCACCCGAACTTCACCAGCTCTGAAGCAAGGTTCATTTATAGGATCACTAGATAAGCAGAAGCCTGCTTCACCACCCTCAGATTCAGCTGCAGGTAGAACTGGTAGTTGATAGATGTCAGGAAAGGCATCAACCAAAAGTTCTCCTCCTATGAATTTGCGGAGGCTGTCCGCTGTTTCGCGATCTTAACCGTACACCATTGACGCATCAATGTAAGCGGTTATCTCGTTTATCTGTAGTAGAAAAATTTAGTTTCAGTATTTAGGTTACAGACAAGCATTCATTTTACCAAGCACCCTAAACTGCTTATAAGCCAAGGAAACTGCAGAATTACTTACAATACAAAAATTTTCACTAATACCTATTAGTACTAAATTTACCGTAGTCTATTGCGAATCCGTGAATTTGATTGGCTATTGACCGTCGACTATCTGCTGATAGGTCAACAGTTACGCATCAGTGCACATCGCGCGTCACGTTAAAACTGATGTAACATAATAAAACAGTTCTTTCTACGCGATACTCGACTTTTTTTCTTTTATGCAATGAGACTACGGTAAATTTATACTAAAACAATTAGACTACTCGCCCTCGTTTTCTACGAGCGATAGTCAACTCGGCTGCGCCTCGTTGACTATCTGCCCGTAGAAAACTCGGGCTCGTAGTCTAATTGTTAAATAGTGTAAGTCTGGCATGCTTACCTCAAATAATCGTTTATTTTTCTGTATGAGAACTTTGTTACAACTTCCTTTTTGAAAAAAGATACATTCATACACTAGCCGTTTATTAAATAGATGATAGTATAGCTATTCCATTTTACGCTGTACTTAAAAATAACTAACCAGTTGAGTAACAGAATAGTGTGAAAAATATCATTTAATGCGGTCATTAACATTTTGCGAGAAGCTAGTGCAGTCAACGTTTGCTGAAGTCTTTCTTTGTCTAGCCACTTTGTTCTCTCATGAGTATTTAATACCGTAAAATCAAAATGGATTGCATGGCACGTGTATGTATGTATGTACGTACATTATGTACATTATGTATTATGTACATTATGTAAAGTCATGATTAAGTAACTGATCCGATTAGCCATCTGTAATAAAAAAGTTGACCACATATGAACTGCGTGTAATTTAGAAAAAAGAAACTGGCCAAAGTGTGATCTCAGAAAATTAGAAACTGACCAATGTGTCATCAAAGATAACAACTGACCTGATCGCCGTTTTCGTCTCGTTCTGACCTGACGAGAGGAGTACACAGTGCGCCAATATCACCTAATAGATTATTCCCGCTGGTGATGTTGACTCCAATACAGTCAGGTTTCTCACTCGAGCTGGGACAAGGGTGCTGGCTCACGCCACAATCGGTCTGTGGGTCCACCCCTACAGTAAACTCAGTTAGCGTGACGTCATGGTCCAAAAACTGACCAAACGTCATAACCATGTGGGTAAAATTCGCTTGGATGTCAGCACTGTCTAACACTTTCTTGCTAACTTGTCTTGCATTTGGAAGGGGAATTGGTCCGCCCAGGAATTCGAAGGCCGAGAATTGCCGAGGTTGGAAGCCTGGCTCATACGCAGAAGGAACGAAACGACGATGTGGTGTAAAGGTGGCTCCTGTTGTAATGTTGCAGAGATTGTTGCATGTGCCATCAAACGTGCGATACTTGCCGTGTTTAAGACACAGTAATCTTTTATTGAGTGAAACTTCGCAGTTTGGGAGGCTCAGCGTATCCAGCAGTAGTTGAGCAGAAGGAGAAACTGACGCTTGGAGCGTTTCATACCAGCCAATGAAAAGTAGTATTCCAAAGAGAAAGCTGCGTTAGAGAAAATACAAACTGAAAACTTAAACATCACAGACGGTATTCAAAGGCATCTATGATGACAAAGTATATATCGTTTAGAACGTCTAGGACACGCGCGCTGATTGGTTAAAAATCGTCAGTTTCTATAACTCGATGGAGACACAGAACTAGCACGAGCTGTTGGCGTAATGATGGCGCGAACAAAGAGAATATACATTTTGATAGTCAAAGTTAACAAGTTGTGTTCCTTTTTCTCGTCGCAGTGTTTTCTAAACGACATAGAAAACGTGTACTCTGTGCATGTTTCTATCGAGTTATAGAAACACTCGATTCCGTCCTCCAACTCCCTATAGCAGAAGGTCAAAGAAAGTTCGCTCTGAAATTAATGGTGTTACAGTAGTTACAGCCCTAGGAGAGACAGTTACTCTGTAAGGGAGTCACTTATGTCAAGAAATGCAGGTTAATGAGCTGAGATTCAATGCTCTTTATGAACTAGCATCACAAACTGTCATTTTCATATTACGTCATATTTGACAGAATTTTGTGTGTTTTAGTGACTTTTTAGGAAAGAGGACACTTTGTGATGGTTATCATAAAGAGCATGCATCTCATTAACATGCATTTCTGAACATATCTGAAGCGGGTGAGAGCTCTTTAACTAGTTGCTTTACATTTGTGCTTAATGTCAACATGAATGTTTGGTTAAAAGAAAAGCTTCTGAGCCTATGGAGGCATTACCAAAATGACGTTTGTGATATTTCTTCAAACGATGAAAGAATCAGTGGCATTAAACGCCTGCTATGGCTTTCGAGTACTAGGACACATAAAAAACCTTGGGGCTTGGAGCTGTGAGCTGTTTGATAACCAGTTCATCGAGTTCATCTCAAAAACGTTTCAAAGTCTAAGACGGTAGAGACTGCGCGGTTTTATTCATCGTAACTAAACTTACCTTGTGGACCGGTACACTTTGCTCTTCGCTAATGGCCGTCACTTTACACCTGTTGAATCACAGAGAGTATATTATATCAGTACTGGCAAACTAATTCATAACTCCATTCCACATTGCCATCAGTGGGTCATTGAAACAGATTGTGACCGATTAACCACGCGGACTACATGCTACAAGGATCGACACTTGAAACTCAGCAAACTGCTAGTTTTAGTCCCAGTTTGCTACGATTTAAGTCTACCTTAAAACACTAACCCACTTTTTCGTTTCACTAACAATCTTTTACCTCTGACTCTACTCAAAGTCAAAGAAGTTAAAAAACCGAAGTTGTCATTTGTTAGAGCCCCTTTAAGGTGGTCAGCTTTTGTGACAGAGAAAAAAATAGCGTTTGCTTGCTGCACCGTTTGAAAGCAACAAATATAGAAGCAATTTATCAGGTTTCAAAGTAAGATAGAACAGAAATAAATAGATCAAGAGAAAGAATAAAACTATAAACTATAAATTCCGATGCGCTTTAAAAGGAACATTCTGGCAAACCAAAAAGAAGTTCGCTCTACAAGCCTCGTTAGTAGCACTTATTACTTTTTCCTTGCTTCTACGACAGAAATGATATATTCCGAGTAACATCTGACTAACATCAGACTAATTGTACAATACCTGTTAATAATTGAAAGGAGAGCTCAAGAGAGAACAGAACGATTCCTTCGAGAAGCTCAGATCTTTAGCGGAGGACGTCCGGCTAGCTGTGGTGAAATGAGTTGATCGTGTTCCCTTATATTTGAGACGGTGGGTAAAGTATCGACAGCAATTAGTCATCAAAAAACAAAAGCTTTTTAAACTTTAAAGCTGATATCTAAACTTGCCCTTGGTCATTGCAGATCTAGAACTATTTTCAGATCACCGTGCTCGAGCGGTAACATGTAGCTGAAAGTAAAATCACCATGATATGTTTGTTTACTGACGAAATCACTTTAATGTTCTTTGTATCATTCATAACAAAACGGAAATCGATACAGCATTTATAATATTGCTGAAACCGCACTGACCAATGGTTATGTGGACTCTGAAATTCCCTAACGGGTAAAAAGAAATTAATTGTTCTGTTATATAACTTAGAATGATGTTATCAGCGTCTGATGATTCTTTTGCACAGAAGCCTGAAAAAAAACCTGTGAAACGAAAGAATTGTCCTTGAGTTTATTTTTGTTTATTTGTTGTTGTTGTTCTTATTTCATTACTTTTCTTTCCGGAGCTTGTTCTGAGTCGAAGGAGTCAGTTACGTAATATCCCCTACTTTGGGTTTAATTTACGCATGCCGGTCTTTGTATATCGATGTCATGAGCTTCCTCATTCCTCAATGCGGTCGGTGATATTGGATTAAGAATATATCTCTGTGCTCATCGCGTAGAATGCAACGACGTATCCGGGACCTTGACTGTGCGTAACGTAACTGAAGTTCGGTCTTCAAGAGGCAATACAACTGTTTTTATGATTATTTTATTTATTTTTTATTCATATTAAATACTTACTGTAAAATATAACCTAGAGTAAAGTAGATATCATATAAAAATAAAATTACAGCACTTTAAGGACCACAATGGATAAACAAATAAATTAATGCTACGAGCTACTGATAAAGAATTTTAAAAACATGAGAACATTGACACAAATAGGTAAGTTTATTTGTCCTATATAGAAGCTGGTGGTGACAAAATTTCTCAGTGGAACAAAATCTTTTAATACTGAGGCATTTTCACTTGTCATTAAAGAGCTTTGCAGTTTTGTTTTTTTATTGCGGTGTATCTTTTCAGTCACGATGTGTTCTCAAAGTTGTATCTTGAACAGTGCAATAACAAACTCACAAAATAGTTTTAGAGAACTATGCGGTTAGTCTGTTGTTACGTAACAGATTTTCCGTTTCCGCACGGGTAACGCGACCAGAATAAATCAGCTAATTCTTTTAGCGGTCTTAAGCGGAAACTGAAGTTTGTTTTTGTAGATATTGCTGGATATGAACGCTCCGGTTAAAAAGACACTGCTATAGCGCTGTTATGCAATTTGCGCTGATTTCAAACTTGCTCAGGATGTTCAAAAAAGGGGCAAAAACATCCTGTTTATTATAATTGCCAATGTAGTCTGTTTCCAGCCGGTTTTTTCTCTAAGGGTCACTTAGACGCCCGGGCTTAGACCAGTGTTTAGTCATCGCGAGCACATAAGAGCGGTACGGCAGTATGGTCGAGTATAGTTTATTTCATTCTTTTTGAAAATAATTTGATTTCATATTCGGGCATTAATTTAAATATCACTTTTATGACACGGCATTTTTCATATTTGCATGTAGCAATAAGCTTTTCAAAAGGCCAGAGGGAGTATACGGAATATTTTTGGGAGTTGGTCCTACAATGCCAACATTTTTCCACTCTCATATCGTTTACTTTTTTAATTTGCAAAGGCACGGCATCCTTTAGCTTTTAGCTTCATTAACACCTCACCATTTTTCTAGGCATGAGTGAATAGTCTGAATAATGTTAAACGCAATAAATACACGTAGTATTCTAGAAGAAATTTCTAATGTCACGAGACAGAGCAAAGTGTCGAAGAACGTTGACGCACAAGTGCCAGTCAGTGGGAAATAGTTATTTAGCAACGTGCCTGGTAGGATCGTGTAATAAATTTTACAGCCGCAATAGTGAAGTATGTTTAGATGGTTAAATAAAGGCTGAGAAATGTGCACAAATGAAAATTATCTCATGCTCCTCTTTTAGACATGTATCAGATGGCTTTTTCGACACGATCTCACCCAACCGTTGAGCCCTTCATATGTACTCTTATCGGCACTAATTCGGATTTGTTTTTGAAGATATATTGTTGGAAGAACACTTCGATATCAAGGACATTGCATCACCGTGGTAATGTGATTTGGTTTCTTTCAAAACTTGCACACCGTAAATGTTGTAAAAGAATCAAAAAGGCTTTTTAAGTAAACTCGTGATATATATTACAAGAGTGGTGAAAAATTGTTTACGGAGTTTGTATGTTCCGTGACGCAGCATCAATTTTACAACAATCATTAAGTTACAGATAATCTTCACGGGTATATTTACATAGAACTTTTGAGCTGCTTTGATCGTTACCACTGTAATCAAAAAACTTAATGTGTTACATGCGTAGTTCTTTACGTAATATGTCAGACACGTTAAACCGCGGGCGGTATCATCGCTTTGGTGGACATACAACCACAATAGCGAATGTATGTGCACGTTTCAGTGATGTTAGTTCACTCTTCACCAACGTTCCGTTTAATGAGACAATGCAAATCTGTCTAGACGCAAAAACACGTTTGACCACAGGCCCAAACACCGAGAAAAGAAATGAAAATAGGGCGTTCTGCGGGGTATTTTTGACGAACCCGAAAGCATTTCGGAAATGTGTTCAAACACTATCTGGAGTGTTTGATATATCTTCTCAACCAAAACTTTTAAAAATTGAAGAGAAAACGGAGAAACAAAATGGTAAAAATCTATGCTTACCAAACACCATCAGGTTCATGATTTCCCTTGTTCAAACTTGATGAGTTATTAATGAGTTTGAGAAAGGTAAATAGTACAATCAACTGAATTTCTATCAAATGAGACCAAATCCATTTATTTTACGTCTCCTATCGTTTGGTTGTAAATGCCCAATCGAGTCGAGGGCTATTCTGATATTGATAGAGCTGGACTCGAGTCGGTCATTATAAACATTGCCGATTTTGTGTTGAGATGGTTCTAATGAGTATTTTGCGTAGTTAATGTCACATACTAGCTATTTCAGTGACCCACTGGTCACTAGACTGGACCATCTATCTAGTTTGCTATAGCTCGATGCCTTTGTCACGGTCGCGGGAATAACATTGCGCTCACTCACTCCGTTCACGTGGAATAAAAACAAAATGAAGGAGAGACTGTTTCTTTGGTTGTAAAATAAAGTAGTTTGGTCGTAAAAATTGTTTGCCATTGTGCCTACACAAATGAAACTTCTGAAAATAGTAATAAAAAAGGAACTTCGGAATGTGGTGTTTCTTGTTTTTTTTTTTTAAACAAAAATCGCTTAAAATCGTCAGTTTTATTGTGCAATTTTTTTCTAGCTTCATAGCGGAGCTCCGGCGGCCCAAAGGGTCATCATGCGGAGCCCCATACTCATATGAGAAAGAAAAGGAAACCCATGAGTTGATTTCCTCATGGTTATCATGGTTAGCGGCATTTCTCGTGGGAGCGTACGCACGACGGCGACGTGACGGCCATACTCTAAATCATAGGTTGACAGAGACATGCAGCCTTGGTTTACCATGTACTTCTTTGATATTGGACATCCATGTTATGATCAGTTGACACCTATCAAAACAAGGTATCTGCTGACCAGTATTGCGTGACCATATCGCGGGCTTAAGTCTACAACTCTGTTGAAGTCTACAACTTGTTGTAAACGGGGAATGATTGTTTGGAAGCTAGTTTACGCTATCCCAGGATTAACATTTATTTTAATTATAACTTTTTCTTGTATACAAATGTTTTTTTGCTGCTTTGTTTTGTGTATATGGTGATTATAAAACTCCAAACAGAAAACCTCACCGCAAAGTTACAAAACTGAAATCAAAATTCTACCTTTTCCTGGGTTAGGTTAATCGGGCACTGAACAACCCGGCCAAGGAGCTACGCTTTTAGGCTGGCCTAAATCTATATATTTTTCCTATAGGTCTATGGAGCCGATTTACAAATATAATAATCACATTTTTAGACTACGACGAGTTCTGCACTTACGAGGGAATGCGCAGGTAGAACTTTAGAAAGTAAAACAAGTTTGGACGTATAAAAATTAAACACAGGAAGAGAGATTCTGAAGCCTATCAACGCTTTGTCAGTGAGGGATTTAATTTCGGTTTTAATCGAAATCTCTCGCGGTTTTTCGGTTTCCCCCCTTCTCTTAATGATAATGAAGAGATCCATTAGTTTAACAGAGCAAGCCACTTTCATCATCCACAAATAAAGGCTGATCTAAAATCAGGACAACAACAGGCGCTTATCTTGGAAATAGCTACAAGAAAACTGCTGACCAAAACGAGCGGTCACAGCAGAATCATTGTCTGCAGAAGCGCGTTGAATCACACACATTAACTTTTCACCTTATCTCGGTGAATAAACGAACTGACTAACGAGCGAAATGAAAACGCAAATATTGTAGTAAGGTAGTTCTTTTTAACATATTGTGGTGTAAATTCAATCGTAACTTAAACTGTTTATAGAAAAAAATTTATTCGTCATTAAAACAAACCAGAACATAGACATTTCTATCTTCTTAATTTATTTCCAATGAAATGTCAAACTCAACAAACAGATGCGGACACAGGGCAGGGGTTGAGCTGGTTGCAATTCCTCTCACCCTTCCCCTATGAGTAGCATTTTATTTGTTAATTACATAAATGATAGAATAAAATTGTTTTATACATAGTTATATCACTTCAACCAACTGACTGATTGTCAAGTTGAGTAAAGATAAATGTACATTTATTATTTTCGTTTTTTCTGGTTGAGAAATAAAGTGAACTCTAGATTTTACATCATGCCTTCACCAACGCTTTTCAAGTGTTAGGAACACTGGAAATGGCGTTTTAGAGTGAAAAATCGGAACGATTTTCTAGGGAGAGATGACTCCGGACCTCGCTAGAAGCCCAATACGACAAAAGCTGAGTTTATGCTCATTGCATCAGGGCAGAACTTATCGCAATTTACAGAAAGCCTTTCTCTTGCTAAAATCGACGCCGAAGGCCGTAAAACAAGTACTTAAGCTAAATCTCTTGGAGTCCATATCGACTAAAGTTAAAACAGGGAATGCCATATTTAAAATGCCTGTAGCAAGATTGCTTCGGTCATTGATGCAAGATAGCGAATTCGTGGACATTGTATCCCATTTTAAATTTCCATCGAAGTTAATTTATAATAGCCTTTTTGAGCCACACTTGGATCATGATAAATATATAGTGTATGAAACTTAAACAAAGGCCTTCGGCTGAAAAGCTACAAAGCCTTCAAAATTGCACAGCTTGTATCTCAATGTCTGCGAGCTATAATAATAATTTGGATCATGTGTTCCGGAAATATTGCAACAGAAACATCTCGTCAATCCTTATAGAAGACAGCTATCACGCTCCGATCGTCCCCATCTTGATCAGCAGCCAAAGATTCCAACCAGTCAAAGAAAGGCTCTGTACAGGTCTGAACCATAGAAGGATTCCGGGTGGTCCTCTTCGTCGCTCTCGAGCTGTGCGCAGAGCAAGATGGGTGATTGCACACCGTCCTCGTCCATTGTCGCCTAGTAATCGCAATAGACTTGCAAGGGAGGATCTCTCTATCCGTGGACCTTGGTGCCGGCATCGTCTGTATCGGGTTCTGCGTAAGGACGCGTCGCCACTTCGTCGCGTGACCCTCTTTTCGTTTTGGGTTCACCTTCCTCTTTCGGAATGCGCAGGATGTGAAATTGACGAGAAGCAACGTGCACCTGTTCTTCACAAATAAGTCATGCGCCCCAACCGCAGTTATGATCACTGGATCTCCTATCCCCCGGCTCCGTGACTTCTTTTTCTCGGTTTTGACTCATAGGTCGAGCAACAGTCAGGACACCTTTTGTATGTGTCGCAGATAGAAGTGATGTTTTTGCTACGACGATGTAGGTGAAAGGTCTAACATTCTTGACCGAAGAACTTACGGTGACAGACAGAAGAGGGTGAAGGAATTTGCCTGGACCCAACGGTCATTTAGCCTATGTGAAATCCGTGCAGTCTTTTGCGATGACAATATGGACACTATTTTCCGTCACAGGGATGATATGCGGAGTCGTCGTGGTCGTACCCCCGATTTCACTCCTCACAGAAGTAAGTCTTCGACAAGAATCCCAAGAACGAGTTACACCCATCGTAATGTTCATCTTCTTTGATGTTACGGATGATCTTTTCCGAGGGTGTGGATCCCACGAAGATCAACATGTGAGGAGGGTCAATAGATGTGACTCTGATCTGGTAGCGAGGGAGAACCGGTAAACCGCATGGTCCCTCGGGTACTGGACAGGACATCCCTGCATGAGATTATGGTAATGATGATCCCGGCCCGGGGATTACCATTGGCATCCACTAGGCTTTCATGGTGACGATGGCTCGTGCGCAACACCACTCATCGTTATTTTTGATGGTAACTCGGGAATGTTTGACAATGCCCCTGGCTGCTGCACGCGCTGCTGGGTTTGTATCGTTTACCATGTCCACTACCAGGTACAGGGGTGCGTATGAACGTTGTCATCCTCCCCGAAGGCTTGATTTGAAATGAGTCTGTTGAGCAGGCCTTGGAGATAGGTATTGAGGCGTTCTTCTGACGCCTCTTCAAATTCCCCCACGGTGAACGTCGTAGGCTGAAAGATATGGATGAAGTCAGTGTCTGATTGCATCGTGAAATGTACGGTCGAGTGAGCATGCAGTGACACTACTGTCGGCTTCGATCTGATGGCGGATGGTCCGTCGCAACGCCTCCTTGACATTTCGTCTCAAGCCGTCAATGGGATTAGCCTCACGGTGTAGCTGTATGTGGGCCAGATATCTCTGTTTATACACGGGGCTCATCTCAAAATCCAGCATCCGTGATGCCCCACCAAGCGTTACCCCTCCCGGAGGCGAGGAGGGTCCGTCCGAAGACGCGCCGGTCGATGGGGACTTTGAAATCTCCATGTATGGGACGAGAGCTGGATGGAAGATCCAGTCGTGGTCAGTATCAAAGAACGCCCAGTCTTACGACCGTTTAGTTCCTACAGGAACTGGTGTGCGCCCCAGGGAGCAACTTCGGCGTGGAACCACATGTCGAGGTGAACGTAGAGGTGAAAGAGAACGTGTAAAGACAAACGCAAAGGCAAGGGCAAACATTCATTCGTTCGTTCGTTCGTTCGTTCATTCATTCAATAAACGTAAAAACGAGTCCGAACGTTTAAAACCTACGAGTGGTTGGCAAGATTGGGCAGAGGGCAAGAAACTGAGAAGAAATCTACAACACAATTACGACTCAGTGGTCAGTCGTCAGGACGACTGACGAGGATCGTTGATCGAAATATATATCGGACTCCCGCGAATTTCAGAGATTTTATTTCTTAGTAACAACTATTTTACAGTTTTAATAAGTTTGCTAAGTGCGTAGAGCGTGTACAAAAGACGTGATGTCTAGTTATTCTCGGTACTCTTTGCATTGTTTTAAAGAGAAATGGTACTGCGGGGAATATCGAGTACTTCCTATCCTCGTCTTCCTATTGGTTCTTAACCCTAAGCTTTGTGGCGCTAATGAATAGGTGTACCCTCCTATTCCCCGTCATCTCATTGGTTTTTACCTGACTATAGTCTATCCTTTTGTGAAAACACTTTTATTAATCAAACGTTGCAAGCAAAATCATAAGTTAAGCTTCGCCGGGTTCAATTTGGTCACGTGGCACGCGGGGAGAGGGAACCTCTTTGACGTAATAGATCAACCACATAGTCTATAAAAGCTGATTTGTTATATTGCCTTTTAAAAACCGGAATTCATTCATATTGTGAGAAGTTACGTACAAAGAGCGATATATTCCTGAGTCAACATCTCCAATCGTATTATTTATTTCAAAGCAAAATAATTTTCTATATTCTTCTCAGTAAGACGGCTAAGGAGCTGGGAAATGTTAGCTAGTTTATTAAGTTCGACTCTAAACTAATCAAAGTGCGCAGTATCATAAAAATGATATATCAGTTTATTCCATATTGTAACTTAAACATTCCTTGTAGCGTACATCTTGTTCTTGGCTAATACCTCTCACATAGAGAGTTTTACATCAGTACTAGAAGGTAAAATTCATGATACCTATATGTGCAAAAATAAAATTCTGTATTGTAATAAGTGATTCGCTGAAACAGTATGTGACATTACTGAAACACGTGAAATACTCACTAGAGTCATCTCAACACAAAATCGTTAATGTTTGTAATAACTTGAGTCCAATTAACAGAAATATCGATATCAGAATAACGCTCGACCCAACTGAACATTTTCAAAGGATAGGTGACATAAAATAAAAGTGGATTTAATTTGGTCTCATTTGATAGAAATTCAGTTGATTATAGTCATTCACCTCACAGGTAGCCCAAGCTCCTATGGGAACCGTCAACATGACATTGCGTAACAGCCTTATTATAAGAGTTTGTATGGGAATTAAACGATCGTACAGAATAGTTCAAAATAAGGAAAAATAATAAAATCGACTTACCTTTTCTTTTTTGTGCACAGCTTGGGCTTTTATTGCGTTTGGAGTCGTTTCAGAACGATTCTACTAGTTTTAGGTGCTCTATATTCCTCTCCATACACACAACAAGAAAAAGTAAGTCGATTTTACTTTTTCCCTTATTTTGGACTGATCTATACGATCGTTATATTCCCATACAAACTCTTATAATAACGCTGTTACGCGCGCAATGCCATGTTGACGGTACCCAAAGGAGCTTCGGCTACCCGTGTTTACCTTTCTCAAACTCATTAAAATCTCATCAAGTTTAAACAAGGGAAATCATGAACCTGATGGTGTTTGGTTAGCATAGTTTTGCTTGCGAAGATATATCAAACACAACAGATACTGTCTGATCACATTTCCAAACGCCTCCGAGTTCGTCAAAAAGAAACTCCGCAGTACGCCGTATTTTCAACTCTTTTCTCGGTGTTTGGGCTTGTGTGGTCAAACGTGGTTTTTTGTCTAGACAGATTTGTATTGTCTCTTCAAACGGAACGTTGGTGAAGAGTGAACTAACATCAAAAGAGCACATATATTCGCCATTGTGGTTTTATGCCCACCATCATGAGTTACCGCCCGTGGTTTTTCGTGTTTTATATATATTATATATTACGTAAAGAACTGCGTATGTAACATATTTAGTTTTTTGTTTGAACTCATTACAGTTGT